>JAEQBH010000529.1:1800000-2040069 GCA_016808115.1 Tetrastigma voinierianum | reverse complement strand
TAGGTGAAATAGAAAACAACCTAGATTAGTCAAGATTAATAGATGTAGGTAAGATTAAAAGAGTATTACTTGAATAGACTTGTGATATCTTGTATAAGTAACTTACACGATATAAATATAAAATTTTCTAATATTTAGGGTGATTTGATTAAAAGATATTTTGTAAATTAAATGTTAGAAATTTAACTCTTTATTAATTTTTGATTTCATTTTGATAAAATACCATTATTATTATTATTATTTTTTTGTAAAAATAACTCTTTTTTTTTAAAGATTTATGTAAACATAAAATACCCTTGTTTTTTTTTTGTAAAATAAATTGTTATTTTCAAAGATATATGTAAACACATGATATGAAAAACATTTTATCCATAATGAATCATTCTTCAAGGAAAAACATGGAGAGAGTTAGGACATGTTAATGGATTGAAATTAAAATTGAGATTTAGTTTGATAATTAATGAAATGATTGAAGAAAGAAAGAGCATATTTCTTCTTCATAAAACAGGAAAACAATATTTTTGAATAAAATAATACAATCATTAAATCGTTATTTTGTCAAATTTAAAATGGAAGGCTACATCTTTTTCAATTCTCAAAGCTCCAATCACCTGCATATTTCTAATCCCAGAAATCCGAGTTAACAATGAGAAAAATCACTGCCAAACCGACGTGTTTTCTTTGGCTTTTTTCTACTTGTCTCTTTCTAAACGTCCTGGCTATGCCGGCCACCCTTTCCCATTAAACAATCAATTCTACTTTCTTCTTGCCAGTCACCGTTGTCTTTCCACTTCTCCACCCTTTAAAAATGCTCTTCAACTCTTCATAACAACCTCTCTCTCTCTCTCTCTCTCTCTCTATTGTAGTAGGATTCATGATGAAAGGAGGGTTTGAAGTTGTTCATGGGGCTCTTGATTTGATCCAACCCCATGAACAATGGGAATACAATAATAATAGTATAGTAGTGTTTCAGTCTGCAAGTTCCAGCAATTTTCCCAAGCCAATGGCGGTGGAAAGAAACGAGCTGGAGCTGTCGGATTGGGTGGAGCATGTCACCAAACAGCTCATAGACGACCTACCGGAGACGGAGGTGACAACCGCAGGAGGAAGCTAGGCCCGGCGTTTCAAACGGGAAATGAGGCGGAATGTGGAAATTTGAAGAGTACTGAACAGATCAATGGAGGATTAATGAGCAGGGTGGGACGGTTGTCGGCTTGAGCCTGATTACGCTTTCTAGAATAGCTGTCGCGATATCTGTGGACAATTTGGGGAAGCTCAGGATGCTGCTTGAGCTGACTCAAATGGCGTCTCCTACGGCGCTTCATGCGCGGAGAGCAGAGTCATCCTATTTCGCCAAAGCCATGGCTAGCAGAGTAATCAACTCATGGCTAGCTTTGCTCCCCGCTCATCAGCCATACATCTGTTCACTCATCGCTTCAAATTTTCAACAACATTTTTCATCACCCGCCCATTTCACCTCCAACCAGTCCATCCTCGAGGCCTTCCAGCGGCCGCGCACAGGGTTCATTATCGACATCGACATCATGTAGCCTCCAATGCCGGCGCTCTTCCACATCCTCGCCAATTCGGAATCGACGGCCCGCCGCACATCAGAGACTCACCGGGATGGCTCCTCCGTCGACCTCCTCACCCAGACCGGCAAACAGCTTCCAATTTCGCCCGGCGGCTTGGTCTTCCTCCTTTGAATTCCACCTAATTCCAAGAACCACAGATCGACGGTATCAGGTCTCTGCAAATCCGGGAAGGCGAAACCCTAGCTGTCCACTGGCTGCAGCACTCCTTGTACGACGCGACGGGAGCGGATTGGAAGACGATGAGGCTCCTGGAGGAGCTTTCTCCCAGAGTGATCACACTTGTGGAGCAAGAAATCTCCCATGGGGATCGTTCTTAGACTGTCTGTCGGTTCTCCATTACTATTACCGACCATTTTCGATTCACTGGGAGCCTGTTTATAGAGCGATGATTCGGGGGCGGCATAGTGAGTTACCGTCTTCCACAGAGTAGAGAGATAAAACAATATAATTAAAGATAGGGGAGGGAATGAGAGCGGAGAGGAGAAGTAGGGAATGGAGGAGTGAAATGGCGGGAGGAATAGGCTTCAGCAGGTGCCGATGAAAGGAACGCCATGGCTCACACAATGATTCTGAACATAGTTTCCTCCATCTCATTCTCATTCCCATTCTCATGGCATAGACTTATGTCAATGGAGAAGGAACTGAAGCTTGGATGGAAAGATACTACTTTGTATACTGCCTCTGCTTGGACTTCACAACCTTATAATTATAGTCATAATCATAGTCATAGATAGGCTTAGCTTCCTTCCTCCCTTCTTTCTTACCACCTTCCTTCTGCACTAGCTAGTGTTTGTATTTCCATTAATCTCTTTTTAGTCAACTACTTACCGTATCTATCTAGAGTTCAAATACTCATGTATGTACAGCTTACTTTCAATCAGGTTTTATTTTTATTTGTTGTACGGCCACTTCACTTCCTAAGTCCAAAGATTTAGATAATAATTCATTAGAAACTGTTTTTGTTTTGTTTTTCAGGGCGTAAAGGGGAGGGGTAGTCACCGTAAATTGTTTAGCTGTAAGAAAAGAAGAAAGTTATTTTGTTATAAAAATAAGGAGAATAAGGAAAACATACAAAATATATTCCGTTTTAAGTTTTTTTTTATTCTAAAAAACACTAAAAACATTAAATTCAAAGATTAATGGCTTATTTGATTTTTGTTTTTGAAATTTGTTCTTAAAAACGATTTTTGAAAAGACGAAGAACATCAAAATTATGTTTTTTGAAAATTCTTTTTATTATCTGAATTTAGTATTTAAAAAAAAAAACTACAACCAAAAAGGTTATTCTATTCTCCTTATTCTTCTTGTTTTTTAGAACATAAAACAAATTAAAAATATGAGCTGTTTTCAAATCCGATTTTCAAAATAAATTAAAAGTTCTTATTTTCAAAGATTATTTTCATTAACAATTTTCACAAATAAACCAGTTTTCAGAACAATTTTCACAAATGTAAACCAAACAAACCCTTATATTTTTTGTTTTAACCCATATGTGATATGGATATTCCCATATTTGATCCTCTATGGAAAATTTCTCCTTGAGGTCAATAGACTTAGACCTGTGTTCCAAGTATTTAATACAGTCAATACGTTAAAAAAAAGTTAATATTAGGATGATCAATAGACTAAATTTTTATAAAATTAATTAATTAATTAATTAAAATCTTAACCCTTAATAAAAAAGTGAATGGTAACCTAAAATTAATCATATCCAAATTTACTACATTATATCTTGCTTTTAAGAGTTTCATCGCAACATTTCTTCTTCAAAAGGATTTTCAGCTAAATTATAAAAGTATAAGAACAATTAAAACTTATGGAGCAACAGTTTGGTGTTTAACAAAGATTTGAAATTTTAACTTAGCTATATTTGTTTATAGAGAATTTGAGGGAAAATACAAGAAAAAGAAAATATAGAGGAGAATAATTGAAGAAAATAAAAGTTGAGGTGAATTTAGCATATTATTTTATTTAATGTTCTAAAAATATGTAAGTTTTTATCTAATTTTATTTTCTTTACATTTTATTAAACACCCAAATATAAGAAAATTATTTTCCATCATTTTTTCTTTTTTAACTACTTTTTTGGGAATTAAATAGAACCTTAATGTATCTAACATCTTACTTAAATGCCCATCATGCCTATATGAAGTGGTGGCTTGAAAGTTGCTCACCGCTTTCAAAAAAAGCATGTAAAAGGGGATCCCACTTAAACTGCTACTATCTCTAAACTAAAGCCGTATTAAAAAAAAACATCTTACTTAAATATCCTAATTCAATATAATAAGAACAGAATGACCATTATCTATATAGGTCTCATTCATGAAGAATGAAGATTAATGAGGTGCATTAACTTCATTCATGAAACTCCATAACTCACCAATAAGATGTGTAATGAGGAGTCATTTTGTACCATAAAAGGCTCTCTCTCCCCTTGCATAATGGTATCCTGGAGATTTATCTTCTCTCAATATATATATATATATATATATATATATATATATATATATATATATCTTCCTATTTCTTCTTTCAATTTTTATATCTTCATATACAAGAGAATATATTTCTTTCACTTAAAAGTTTTCTTTTATAATATATTTACAACACGTTATCGCACGAAGCTTTCTCCGGCTGCGATTTCCTAACCCTATCTTGAAGTTATTTCGATTTTGTATATTTATAATTATACTTGATTTTAATTTATAAGCCAACATCTATATTATAGTTTGTCAAAATCGATCATATTACTCATGTCATATATCAAAGATTGTTGACAATTTCAAATATCACAAAACTCGAGTTTCAGAGAATTTACATACGAGTTCTCAGGAAACTCATACCAGTTTGTATGCACTATATCATATATCATTTCTCTTCATTTAAAGTTTCTTTTATAGCCATATTTACAACACATTATTAGTACGAGTTTTCTCCGAAGGTGATTTCCTAACCCTATCTTAAAGTTATTTTTATTTTGCATATTTATAATTATACTTGGTTTTACTTTATAAGCTACCATCATATTGTTATTTGTCAAAATAGATCATAATACTATATCATATATCAAAGATTGTTGATTAATTTCAAATATCACAAAACTCGAGTTTGTGACACTTTACATTATAGGAAAGAACTATCTATCTTGAATCCTTGATACTGAAATATATCTTGATGCAATGAATCTTGGAGATGCCATTAAAGAAGGAAATCAAGCATCCATGCAGGATCGCGCAAAAGCGCTGATTTTCCTTTGGCACCACCTCCATGAGGATTTAAAAGGTGAATACCTTACAGTAAAGGACCTTCTCACTCTTTGGAATGAGTTGAAGGGAAGATATGACCATCAGAAAACTGTGATTCTCCCAAAAGCTCGATATGACTAGATGCACTTGAGGTTGCAAGATTTCAAAGCAATCAGTGAATACAACTCCGAATTATTTAAAATTAGCTCCTAGTTGAAGTTGTGTGGAGAGAAAGTCACAAAATAAGACATGCTAAAAACGCTCACCACGATTTCATTCGAATAAAAAGCTCTCTGAAAATAATATTAGAGTTTAGATTTAAAAAATACTTTGAATTGATATAACGCTTTTCTATTACTAAGAAAATAATGAACTCTGATGAGAAATCAATAGTCTCATTCCAATTGATTTGAACCATTCTAAAGTGAATGCGATATCATCCAAACATGGATTTGGACATGATGTGGACGTGGATGAAGACGTGGTCGTGGTTGTGGAAGGAATTTATGATACCATGGAACTCATGGTAGTAAACATTCAAATTCCCAAAAAATAAAAGCCTCATGGAACCACTAGAAGTGGAATAATAACGAGGTAAAACAAGAAATGAGAAGTATATAAAAATATACCTAAGGCCTATGAGAATAATTGTCAGGATGGATATGAAAGGGGCACATCACATAATTGCCGTATGCCTAACATTTGGATCGATCTTTATCAAGCATCAATTAAAGAAAAGGGGGAAAGAGATGAAACAACTCTTTATTAATAGAAATGAACTTATTAATAGAAATGGAATCAGACTTTAATTCTTATGATAATAATTGGGAGGTCCTAGTGAAAAAATAGACTATTTGATGATGAAAATATCGCTTGTCACGCCTCCCCATCCTACACATGAGATGAGGGAGAGGCGCGCAGACTGACTAGGACTCTTTACTTTTCGCACGTCAGGCCTAAGTCTTAATAACCTATCAAAATATCGTATACAAATATATAAAATAAAACTACCACCATAGTGGTGTTTACAGAGTCATATACATAAACTTCTGAGTCCCATTTACATATACAAAACTGTACATTTACAATTACAAATCAGAGCGCGGAACCTACATGTGATGAACCCCTACTAGTGTGTCGGCTCAACAAAGAGAGGTAAAGATCGCTAACGTCCTCCTTTCTATACCTACACGGATTGAAACCCGTGCTAAGCTTTTACGCTGTGGGAAACATATATCTTATGCATATACACATTTATAGTAAAGAAGGTCAAGAATGGCATCATAATTTTCATGAATTCATACACAAACTAATAAGTACATACTCTGTGCTTATGGTAGACTTATACCTATTCAAACCCGTAGGACATATACTGGTACTTATAGCAAAGTTATACTTGTTCGCATTTCAGTAGAGCTGAAGGTGAGCTGTATTTATACTCATAATTTTCTTAGCGCACTTATACTTAAATAAGAGGAAACTGTGAGGTACTACAGAGCTTACACTTTCTATCCAGAGGTACCAGAGTAAGTACTACACGCCCATTTCTACTTGTATAAACTTCTATACTATTCAACTCGTAGGATACATACTTATACTTATAGCAGATTTATGCTTGTTCAGATCTCCCGTATGAGTTACAGAGTTTATACTTATATTATACTTTTCGCAGGCTTCTACTTGTACAGAAGTACCCGTAGGTACTACAGAGCAGAACGATATACATGTCTTTACTCTTATTCTCCATTCAGATTCTTATCATATAATTATTGGATTACCTAGACCAGTAATAAGAAATGAGTAGGACACAACACAATAAGTACCCAAAGGTACTGTACAATATTGAGGTGCCGTAGCACAAAGTAGGAGTGTCGAACACGATCGTAATCAGTCCGCCCACGTAACAAAAGCCGGTCATCAAGATCCCGGTCTAGACATTCCTATACTATGTGTGTTCGTGAACTTACGCATTTGATTAAAGGACATTAAGTTTGTTAACATTTCACTACGAGGCGTTAAGGTACTGTGATAATTTTTTCATTTACATTACAACTTGAATGGACCCTTCATACACCCTATAGGATCCTCATTAATCCACAACGAGTCCTGAGCAACGGAAACAGAATAAACAAAACACATAAATTTTAGTGTTATGAACAGAGTTTCGCCGAGACGAACCTAAATTGGCCTTTTCTCCGTCTCGCCACACTGACAAGGTGGGCTACTCCTTCATTGCCAAGGGGTGGACCTCAAACCCAGACGTTATTTTTTAGTCTTTTCCTTTAAATCCAACTAACCATCCCAACCTAAACCAAAAGCATCTCCAAAAACAACTCTCAAATGGGTTCTAACCCAACCAAAATCAAACATAGAGATGAATTAGGGTTGTTCCAAACCCAAATTTAACTACTCACCCAAACATGTATCCCAACATCATAAACCAAGAATCCCTACTAAAAGGGAGGATTCCTACTCATCTTATGCAAACTAGGGTTTTACCAACCCAACTTTTAAGACATCTATATGGGAAGAATTCTAACCAAGCCCTAGAAATCCATACTAATCCCATATGAATCCATACAAATCATAGTAACTTCCATATAAAACTTATTCCATACTTCCATACCTTTCTTTACTTCTTCCTTCTTCTTCTTCTTCTTCCTTTTCTCTGGCCTTCACGTTTTGTTTCCTCTCATAGACCAAAATGAGATATTTTGGTTCCTCCTTTTTATAGTTAATTTTTCCATTTATTGCACTTTATCCTAAGTTCCTCTTTTGCAAATCAAGTTGCTTTCATTTCCACTTTAGCCCATACTCTTTTTACTTTATGCCTTTTATATCCCATTTTGACAAATTACAAATTTGTCCTTGTGTATTGTATAATTTTTCGAGTTTCTCACTTTCCATGTTTCGCTTTTAGATTACTTAAAATTCAAGTCCTATGCTCAAAACACTCAACACGTTAAAAACGACTAAGGTATATTTCGAGGTGTTACACTGCCATCGAATGATCATTTTATATCAAAATTGAACTACATCATTTTTGTTGCTACATTTACTACATTGTTATTTATAATTTTTATTAGTTGTATATGGAAACTACAAAGGGTTTCAAGATGAATGTGAGGGTGATGTATGTCTAATGACAAACCACAAATACAATTTTCGAGATAAAAGATACTTTCTAGATTTGACATTAACAAATGCCAATGTAAGTACCATATCTAGTACTGCAAACTTAATTGAAGGCTCTAGAAGAGCAAACATAATGCTACCAAATGGAACTAGGTTCCATATCAATGATGAATTATATTATGACAAATCCAACAAGCGAATTTGCTCACTTTATAGATATCCGTAGAAATGCCATCAATGAAACCATGAATTAGCTGCAATACGTAATGTCTTTTATATTACCTTTGACATTTATGGCAAGAAACTTATTGTTGAAAAAACTTTATCTTATTCTATCATAACATACGATTATAAAGTCTATTGAGTCATACGCTGTCATGAACTGTGAAGTTCAATGACCAAAATACTTTATTTTCGCATGATAGTCTGTAATACCCTAGGTCCTCAATGACGCTGGAGAATCATAGTGAACACCTACATAAGCATCCACTAAAGAACCAGAAGATTCTTTTATCCATACCACCCATGCCACTTGCTCATAAGGTAAACGATATCGACCATCCTTAGCAAAGTCACATTTAAGCTCAATGTATTTTCAGAAAAAATACATGGCGATAAGGGACCTATTCATCCACCATGTGGACCTTCTGGTTATTTTCTGATCTGAATATTTTCTTTCCCACGAGGTGTCACATGCTTTGTCTCCCTTTCTACACATGTAATGTTGTCTTTGCTAGGCTTCTCACACAAATAATAAAATTAAGAGCTTAATTCCCTAAGTATATAATTAAGACAATAAGATTGGATATTGCCGGTGAATTCACCTCTCAAACATTTATTGACTACTGCATGTCAGTTGGAATAAATGTCGAGTGTCTGGTTGCTCATACTCACACCCAAAATGGTTTAGTAGAGTTCCTAATCAAATGTCTTCAATTATAGCTCAACTACTGCTAATGAAAACCAAATTGTCAACTTTCTGCCTAAGGACTTTGCTATAATGCTTGTTGTAAGCTTGGTTCGTATTCGACCAACAACTTACCACGAATACTCTCATTCACAACTTGTACTTGGTAAACAACCCAATATTTATCATTTACGAATCTTTGGTTATGCAGTTTATGTACTAATGACACCTACACAACGCACTAAAATGGGTTCTTAACAAAAACTTGGGATGCATCATAAGATATCTTGAACCCTTAATAGGAGATTTTTTATAGCCCGCTTTACGGATTGTCATTTTAATGATAGTGTATTCCCACCATTATGGGGAGAAAAGTCGGTTCTAGAAGAACGATGAGAAATTACTTGGAATGCATCTATAATGTCTCATTTTGATCATTGTACAACCAATGTGAACTGAAGTTTAAAGGATCATTCATTTGAAAATCTTGTAAATCAATTACTAGGATGCTTTATTGGATACAAAGAAAGTGACAAAGTCATATATCTTGGTTGCAAATGCTCCATTACTTAGATTGATGTTCTTGAGAACAATTATAAATGAGTAAAAATATCAAGCGTGGAAGACTCCATTATCTCAAAAGACATAATCTCCAAAAGAGGAGAAACAAAGAAAAATCGTGCCCATGAAGAGGGAAATATAAATCAAAAGGCCTTAGTAGAGCATATGAGAACAAAGGGCTCTAGTAGAGGTATTACAGAACCAAAAGGCCCTAATAGGTAGTATACAGAACAAGAAGCCCTCAGAGGTGATACACATTGAACAGAGCCCCGAAGAGGTATAGTACTTGATAATTATTAGATCTCAATGATTTATGCACAAGGGATGTAAATGATCAAATGATATTGTTATCAATAATATTTTTTTCTTCCAAGTGGCCTTAGACATCATAAGAAATAATGAGGATCCCGAACCACAAAATGGGGAAGAATGTCGACATAGAAATGATTGGCCAAAATGGAAAGAAGCTATGCAGACAGAATTAAACTTGTTAATGAGATGAGAAATTTTTGGACCTATAGTCCAAACACCTAAGGTAGTCATGGGTACAAATGGGTATTTATAATGAAACGTGAATGAAAAATGAGATCATATGGATATGCACTGACAGAACAAGGTTTTTTGCAAAGACCTAGTATTGATTACGAGGAAACATATTCACCTATCATGGACGCAATTACTTTTCGGTTTTTAATAAGCTTAGCAGTCTCTGAAGGATTGGATATGCATCTTATGGATGTTATCACAACTTATCTATATGGATCCATAGATAATGACATATATATATGAAAATCTCATAAGGATTTAAATTGTCGAAGCAATAATATAAAGTTCGTGAGTATGTACCAATCAAATTACAACTTATCTCTAGTATGGATCAAGCACCGGACGCATGTATACAACTCACCTTAGCAAGTATTTAACGAAAGGCTATGCGATCAACCTATATGCCTTGGTTTCTTATCAAGAACGGGAATGAATTTTCAATTATTGGCCGTGTATGTTGATGATTTAAATCTTGTCGGGACTCTCAAGAGCTCAAGAACAACAAAATATTTGAAAAGGAATTTGAGATGAAAGATCTTGGAAAACAAAATTTTGCCTCCCGACCGCAAATCGAGCATCTCCCAATGGAGCTTTGGTCCACCAATTCCAAGATATACTAAGAAAATCTTAAATCGCTTTCATATGGATAAAGCACACCTTTTAAGTTCTCTAATGGTTGCTTGTTCACTTGACATGACAAAGAACACATTTCGTCCTTGTGAAAATGGAGAAGAATTACTTGGTCCTAAAGTATCATATCTTATGCCATTAGTGCACTTATGTATCTTTCTTAGAGTTGGCAATTCGAGCGGACTGATAAGGCCGGGCCGAGCCCACACCACACTGGGCCTAGAGCAAGACAGGGTCAAGCCGGATCGGGCCTAATTTACATCAGGCTGCCATTTTGCTGCTCAACTCAGCCATATATCGAGCCAACGGGCTAGCAGGCCAGCCCAACCCTATGTGTACAAAAAAAAAAAAAAAAAGATTAAATTACAGGTGAGAAAATAGAAGAAAATGGGAAAATAATTTTTCTTCACATTTTTTTTTCTTTCATCAGTACTTTTCGGGCAAACATATCCTAGAAATTATATACAAGCTACTCACCCATCCTTGATAATGTATATCATTGCTAAGGAAAATGAGAGATTAATCAGCATTTTGTTCTGAAATGAAGACAGGACAATGTTCTAGTGTCCATCCTCTTCTAAGTAAAGCTAAAATCTAAGGGACTTCTATGATCTTCCTAAATATGAAATAATTTACTCCTAAAAATGAACTAACAATTCATTTTTACTCCCTAATTTCATTCGGTAGCACAACAATTAAGAAGAAGGGAATTAATCGAAAATGAGGTTTGTATGTGCAACTGCAAACCTCGTTAATTTGTTACTTTCTTGTCCGAAATACTTTTTAAACACTTTGGGTTTATCCTCCAAGAGTATTCATCAAACATAGTTCTAGGGAAACCTCTTAATTCGTCAGTTTCTTCTTTTCGTCTCTGAAATACTGCTTTAAACACTTTGGGCTTATCCTCCAGATATTCATCAAACATAGTCTAGGGAAAAAAAAACTCAATTTCCTCCCAATTCACCAATGATGGAAAATTTATGTGCTAAGAGAGAGAGAGAGAGGGTCGGTTACCCTAAGAGACTCATAGAGAGCAAGACCTGGGAAGATTCTAGAGGTGTAAGTAGAAGCGTTAACCATTTGATTCTTGATCATATTGTAAATTTCACGAAATTTAGGTTCGAAGAGAAATTTATGAGAAATATCTTCAAAATTTTAGAGATTTTTCGGTGAAAGAAAAGGAGGAAAACTCGTGGTGCATTTGGATTGATACTGTAGGTGTTGCCGTAGTCTAGAGGTGCTGTCACAAGCATCAAGTTGTAGCGTGTCGCACAGAGCACAACAGAGAAGGAAGAAAGGAAAGGAAGAAGAAAGAGATAGAGAAAGGCGGCCTACAAAGAAAGAAGAACAAAATCGCTATTTACTTTTGCAAAAGGAAATTAGGGTTTTCTTTGTCGCTTGACTATTTTGAGGTTTTATTTTTTAAAATTGTTTTTAAATTTTGCAAACCGGCTACAACAAAAAATCGGCTAGCCCTACCGATGTAGATTTACGGCAGTTAATGGAACCAAGCAAAAATGTGGCCTAGCCTTACTCCCACTCGGTTGGTCGCTAGCCTGGGCCGGTCAGGCTCGAATTCCACTTCTAAGCTAATTGTACTCGCTAGATATTTCTTTGTCAATTTATTAGCTGCTACGTCGCTCCAACCCAAAGACATTGAAACAGCACAAGCATATATCAGGCTACCTCTATGAACAACATATCGGGTTTATTTTATGCAAAAGATTCAAAGTAGCAATTTCTTAGATATGCTGATGCAGGATACCTTTCAAATCCGCATAAAGCTAGATCACAAATAGGGTATGCGTTTAATTGTAATGAAATTGCTATTTCATGGAGATCCTTTAAGTAGACAATGGTGGCCACATCATTGAATCATTAAGAGATTATAGCAATTCACGATGCAGGTCGAATATATATGACCAAGATTGATGATTCAACATATCCAAGAATCATGTAGACTCCCTCTTTCAAAGACAGTCCGACAACATCATTTGAAGATAATGCTACATGCATTGCACACATCAAAGGAGGTTATATAATAGGAGATATAACTAAACACATTTCTCCAAAGTTCTTATATACACATGAACTCTAGAAGAAGGGCATTTGATGTCAACAACTTAAGTGATAATCTACCAGACTTATTCACAAAGTTATTGCCAACCTCAACATTAAACAAACTAATATGATGCAAACCCCACTGCTTTTTTGCTTCAAGATCCACCAGTTGTTGCGGATTACTCCAAGGATCTTCAAACACGATCTAGACTAATGGCCCTGTCCTCTTGACTATGTTGAATCAAGAACCGTAAGCAAAGATGTTGTGTCCCCCTCCCCTTGGTTATAGAACCAAAAGCCGTAAGAACAAAGGAAAGTAACCCCGTCCCCTTGATTATAAGAACCAAGAGTCGTAAGTTTGAACACTATAAGGAATTAACCTTGATAGGCTCGAAAGTTCTCACAAGAACCATAAAGTGAAGAAAACCTCACAAAAGAATTTTTATTCATCAATATCTCCCAAAGACTACAATAAGGGGGGTATGTAAAGGCCCCATACTTTTTAAATCAAATAAAGAAACTCATACTTTGATTTGAAAAATAAGACTTTCTAATTTAAATAAAACAACTCTTAAAAACAAATCTTTAAAAGCACTGACATTTCTATTATATCTAGACAATATTCCAATTATATTGTCTCATGAAAATTTATTTAAGGCGATTCTTATCATGGTTAATTATAGTTTTCTTAAGGTCAACACTTCCACTATTTAACACTAGGTTTCTTGCTTCTTAGCTCAACCTCAAGTGTTAAAGATGCATTAGATCAAAGAACCACTAAACCTCCTATTATTGCTAATTTTATGTTATCCAATTAATTAGGTTAACTTATCTATGTCTAATTTCTCACTCACTTGTATCTCATGAGAAACCACTTCATATTGAGATTAGCTACAAATCAATAAGTAAATACAAACCAAGCATGAATTAATAGATATACAATCACAAAAATAGGAAAATCAACCATTAGATATAAGATCAATGTCCAAAATACAACCAAAACCCTAGATCTACGAATTTAAAGCATGATAGAGATTTGATACATCATAAACTTAGGATAAAACATGAGAAAAGAGAAATAAGAAACTCTAATGATCAAAATGATGGTCATTCTCGCATTTTCTTCCAAAAATCTCTTCATGATCTCCCCAAATTCTCAAAAATAGCTCCCAAACTCCTCTTAGTCCCTGTGCGTGACAAAGTCCCACTCCCCCGAGCCCTAGTTGACCTCTTTGTCTCTTAGGTTTGAGCTTGAAACCCTGATTCTGGCTCAAAATGGGCTGAAAAATCGACCTAAACCAACCCCAAACGTCGCGATATATCGTTTGGCAATGTCACACGCTGGGATGTCATGGTTTCTTAGCTTCTCTGCAACATCACGATGTTACTGCAACTCTTCTGTTTTTGCGCCAACTTCCCTAGGCCATAACTTCCTCGTTCGGACTCCAAATTGCGCAATATTGGTACCATTGGAAAGCTCTTGAAGTATAGAATCCAGATATAACCAGAAAGAATACTTTAGAAATGATGATAAAGATTGAATTTACAAAATTCTCCAGATGGTCACTTTTGAGCTCTCTTATCTTCTTCCTTCAACTACCAAGAGTCATAACTTGATCATTTGAAGTTCAAATTGAGTGAATAAAGTTTATTTGGAAAGCCTGAGAAGTATCCTATCCATCCATATAAATATTGTAGCCATTTGAGATCATTGTGTAGCTTAAAAAATTAAGACACAGTAGCTACTGCTGCATGTGTAGTTTACTAATTTTTGGGCTTTATCTATTTGTTTTTGCTTCATATTTGCTCATGGTTGACCTAATCACAAAATTGAACATTTAAAGCGTTAGATCACTTATTTATATAATAAAACTACTAAAAATATAAGCAAAAAATATTGATAAAATGAGTATAAAGTATACTCATCACACCCCCAAACTTAAATATTTGCTTGTCTCTAAGCAAAGGAAACACAAACATTAAAAAAAAAAAAAACACTAAGATAGATATAGTATGAGTATGGTGCTAGTACAAGTTAAGAGAAAGCTTGGAGATGTTCTAAGAAAACATGTTAGCAAAAAAAGGGATCCCAAAACATTTATCATCTCTAAAAGACGAGGCATTCAAATGGTATGTTGATCAAGACAAGTTTTGCCCCTAAGCCCTCAATAGATCTTTCCTAAAGGGACTTGATGTAAATGATGTTTTAGGTCTCAAATATAGACTAAGGTTTCAAAAAACTCTTCAACTAAACTCAACTCACTCTATTTGAAAGAAAATGAACTAAAACAAGATAAGAACACACATTTTATTCAAAAACTAAACTAAAAGAAGGAAGCAATGCTAAGAGTTTTAGAATTTTTTTTTTTTTTTTTTTTTTTTTTTTTTTTTTTTTTTTTTGTCCATGTAGTGGGGATCCATTGGTGACTCCCCACCAGTTGGTTAAGGGCACTGGACATTTAGTGCCCCTCGAACTTCACCCCGAACACTCAACTAAAAACCAAAGCACCTATTTGTGAGTAAACTCACTTATTTGTTTATTTTCTTTCTTTTTCTCTTTTTGCTTTTCTTTTTTTTTTTTCTTTCTTTTTCTTTCTTTTCGGCTGGAGCACAATGACAATCCTCTTTATTGAGGTGTCCCATCACTATAGAAGTTAAGGTCTCTCAAGGTAAGTTCAATTTGAGAAAAATAGGTTGGAGCCAAAGTGTATAAATGAGACCTAGTGTGTGTGTAGGAGTTTCCTTAAGAAATGATTTCTTGAGAAACAAGGTGATATTCAAGCCAACTCTCCTACAACCAAAAGATACACTCAAGTCCTAGATCGAACAAATACAAAGGTATCCCAAATTTGACTAAGAAACAATTTAAGCACAAAACCAATGCATTCTCAAAACCATTACTAAGCACCAACCTAACTCATATGAGGCACAAAACAAGAAAAAGAAAGAAAGAAAAACTCATGCAAACAACCTAAATAAATAAAGCAATAACTAAAATAGGTAAGGAGATACAAAAGTTGGATTTGTGAATTCAAATTTTTTTTTTGAATTCTTTAATTTACATCCCCCCAAACTTGAAATGAACATTATTCTCAATGTGAAACAAAAACAAGAATGGATAATATACTCGAGGTTGATCAAGTTCGAAGTTGTCTTAATGAATATGACTTGCTTTGGAAAGTGTATAGCAAGAGGATTAGACTTAGTTCCAAAATGAGAGGAGACTTGAAAATAGGAAGCACAATATGAATGAAATGAGGGAAGATGCTGAAATTGATTTTTGTTCAATTTTTTTTTTTTTGTTCTTGAACCCCTAATATATTATAAACTTCCACTTTTAAAGATCACCCTCCATGTCCAACTTTTAAATCCTGAAACCTGAAACAACACTAATAAACACAAGATCAAGCAAGAAAATTTATTCAAACTACGGATGAAAATTGGTTTGCCTCCCAAGAAGCTACTCCGTTTTTTGAGTCCAACTAGACTCTACCAACTACGGATATGTTGGTGATTCTTGCCTCCATCCTTTTCTAAGAGGTGATAATTGTGCTCAATCAACAACTTGAGCATATAATCTTCCAAGATCATTATTTTTTTTATATTTCATATTTTTTTTCATATTTTTTTCTTTACAATGATTCCTCTCAATTCGTTGTTCAAGTGAATGATGTACTCATCTGCCTCAGAAGTTGGGTTTTTTTTTTTCTTCTTCTTCTCATTTTTCACTTCCTCATGCATTGGAACCCAAAGAGTCATCTCCTAATAGTCTTCACACAACTTCATCATTTGTCTTTCATGTGGTTCAAGAGGTTGACTCCTTCTTCCTTCACAACTAAGCCTTTCAATGCCTCGCACTCTTCCTTTGTCTCTATAGGTTCCTCAAGAGTAAACAAACTTTTGTTCTTCTAGGAGTATTTTAGCCATTTGCCCCTCTTGCACCTCCAATCTCTCAAGTTATTGAATTTGAAGAGTTGCCCTTGTCTCATTCATGAATTGAACTTGAGATGTTGCATCTTCAACATAGATTCTGTCTAAATCAGCCATGGTTGCCTCTAACTTTGTCATTTTCTCTTGTGGAGATTGACTTTTCTCCTTTTGATCAAGAAACCTAGGCAACCCAACCTAAGAATAGTCCATTTCAGCCTTTGATCTTCTATATTCAGCATTTTTCAGGACCAATTCAGCATGGATTATTTCTATTTAAGCCATTCTTTCATCTAGGCTTGATCTTTGGACTTGTGGAGTTTGAAGAGTGGTGTAGCTTGTATTCCATGAGGTGTTTGGGTGTTGGCTCCATCCAAAATTATGATTGCTGTGATGCCCCAAATCTAGTGGTCCCGTTGACAACTCGTTAACCCGCGGAATTCCTGTGGATTTCACGACTGACACTACATCGCTGGCCCCACGATAGGATCCATTGCCAAAAATAAAATAAAATCGGCAGAGTCTCTTGTTCGAGGAGCCCACCCAACATACAACCTCAGAAACACAATTATAACCCATCCAGTGGTCTCAATGTAGTAGTATTGACTCCCACGTGGTCCATGTTCATATCCTCAATATACATCCCTTACCGAGACCCATTCATTCACATTTAAATCTAAAATATGAAAAATAAAACGCTTAATACAAACTCAGAGTCCGAT
Organism: Tetrastigma voinierianum; assembly: GCA_016808115.1. Classification (NCBI taxonomy): domain Eukaryota; kingdom Viridiplantae; phylum Streptophyta; class Magnoliopsida; order Vitales; family Vitaceae; genus Tetrastigma; species Tetrastigma voinierianum. The sequence continues at coordinate 2,022,740 of JAEQBH010000529.1, read as the reverse complement.
CACAACCTCTCTTACTTATAATTACATACCTGACTATTTAGACAATAGTCCCAAAAGAATATAGTTACAATTCTTTTATACAAAATACGTTTTTACAAAGGAAATACTACACACACATCGGGTCTCCTTCATAATCACGGCCTCACTAAAGTGCCGTTTCCCCGTACACCCCCTTTGCACTGAAAGGGGTCCCATGACGGTGAGCAATACCCAAGAAAAATTTTTTCCTACAAGGGCTACCGCCTAAATGCACATGCAATGACATACATAAACATCAATCGTTATCTATATAAATAATGCAATCCTATATGGAATGTTTCGTGTCATGCATGAGATGAGACTCCTCATGCCCACAACTCGAGTCCCGACCGACTCTCTCACACCTGCAATGCCAAGTGTGAAAAATCAGTCATTAGCGTTTCATTCAATGACTTAAACCATTGGACAACCCTCCAATTTTAATTTATCAAATCTCGTGTGTTTATTTGAGTTGCGAATTTCTGGGGTCTCACCGCAAGCTTCGCATGCATTCCGACACTTTCGCAAACTTTCATTGCTGGATACACATGTCTGACCAAGAATAAAATTTGGGTCTTTCATTCAGTGGGGCGGATTCAGCTTCCATCTTGCTTCACCCAAACACACGAAATTTTATTATTATTATTTTTATGAGACGTTGTCCCAATTTTCGAGCTCACTACACATTCACCAAGAATGGTGAATAGCCAATACATGCACCCACACCCAACTCGATGCGATGTGACTGTGCATATGAAATGCAATCATGTCATTTCATGCGATGTCATGCTATGCAATATTTATAAATTCAATAATTATATTTTTTTACATTTTAATTTCCATTCATCATAATTTCTATGTTACATCACTCAAGCACATATTAACATGATTTTTACACACAACAAATATATTATTTTATTTTTCTAATACACAAATGACCCAAATCTCGACCCATATAAAATACTTCGCGACCTCTTGTATTCCTTCACGCTCGGCCACCGAATTATCGGATACCAAACACCCTCACAAAACCTCGAAGACTGTCCCGAGGATTAAACCAAAACCTAACCCAATTGGACTCCGCTTCGAACCATTCCCAAAAAATTTTCAATATCTGGGCCTTCAAATCTTGTCTCGGATCAGCCGAAAATGGCCCCGAAAATTTAGCTCGAACTGTCCGAAAACAATCCTTAAAATTCCTACGTCCAAAAAAATTGAGATTGAAATTTATGGCCTCTAAGAAAAACCCCAAGCCATTAAATGACATTTAGGCTAGAAATAACCTAAGTAGAGTAATTGATACCAGGAGTTTGACGAACTCCAAGATTTGGTACCCACTAGCTCGATGCGTGGACCGACTTTGCTCTTTTGCTCGACGAAACCTACAACCGATTTTCTCAAGTGATTCAGAAAGAAGCGAATTTTTTCCTCTCTCTCTCTCTCTTCTCGCTCTCACTCTCCCGTATGTTCCTCTTTCCTTTCCTTTTGACTTTTATCTTTTTATTTTTTTATTTTAAATTTAGATACATGACTCACATTGCGCCATGCGTCCATCTCTCATTCGGGTCCGTTTCTGTCCCGAAACAATTTATTTCCTTTTAGTTTAATCTTATTTTAAATGAATCCCATTCAAGCCATTTTTGGTCTCCGAGATTTTTTGTAAAATCTCGTCCCTAGAGTCACTGGCGACTTATCACCCATAAAATCGTAAAAATATCTTGACTGTCTCAGAATTCGACGAAAATTTTCAAGGTCACTGGATTTTGCGAGACGAATCCAACGACGCAGTCCATTTTGTCATCTGAGATCTAGAGAAATTTCTAGGCTTTCCTAAACCATTATGGCAATGATTATTATTATTTTTCCATTTTTCCTAAAAATTACTAATTTTCTCGGGTTTTACATTCTTCCCGCCTTAAAAGAATTTTGTCCTTGAAATTCACACACACTAGCACACACAAACACATGCATATGCAATAGTTATTCTAGTTCCAAAATTAGACTTCCAATATCAGACAAACATACCTTCATCCTCAAATAGGAAAGGATAGGTGGCCAGCATCGTGTCCTCGCGTTCCTACATTGCCTCCTCCACTCCTTGGTGTTGCCACAACACTTTTACTAACCGCACGGTCTAAGTACATGCAAACCTCGATCTCGGCTATCCAAGATACGTGATTGTCCTCTTCTCAAAGGTCCGATCAAGATTAACACAATCTCTCCCAATCCATTACATGAGCTGGATCTGGAGTATACTTCCGGAGCATGGAGACGTGGAACACCTCATGGACACCTGATAAACTCGGTGGTAACGCCAATTGATATGCAACTATGCCCACCATCTCAAGTACCTCGAATGGCCCAATATACCTCGGCGCTAGTGAGTCACAAAATCCATTGTGATTTGTTCCCACATTCACTCTTCTACCTCCAATGGCTGGAGTAGCTCTACTGGCCTCTAGTGCTTAGCCTTTACCTACTGACATGTGAGACATCGTCGATCAAACTCCCTAACGTGTCTCTTCATCCCGCTCCAGTAATACTAACGACAAAGATCATGGTACATCTTCAAGCCACTTGGATACATTTCAAATCGAGAGCAATGGAACTCCCTGAGGATCTCCTTTCTTAGATCTGTCAACTAGGGAACCACAACCCGTCCCCTATACCGAAGACTACCATCTGTGTGAATGGTCCTACCTTCGTCACCCACACTTGATTGTACTCGGTCCCTGATGGACACTATCTCGCATCCCACCCTCAGACTTAATCACTTCCTGCTTAGCAGGATTGCGCACTCTACCAAATTCCCTAGCGCCCTTGAGCCTCGATCAATCGTAGATCGCAAATTTCAACCGCTCCATAGTTCGAAAGCATTTGCCACTGCCGAGAAGATACACTAGCCAAGATCTCTCGTGACTTCGCATCGAGCGCATCATCCATCACATTCGCTTTACCAGATGGTAATGAAAGTGAAGTCATAATCCCCGATACCCGCATCCATTTGCGTTGCCTCATGTTGAGGTCCCATTGTGTGAAAATATACTTCAGATTCAGGGTATGAAAATACCTCAAACCGCTCACTATACAAAGTAATACGCCTAAATATTTAAGGCAAAGACATCGTCGCCTAACTCCAAATCATGTGTAGGTAATTCGTCATGATCTTTAGTCGCTTGGAACCATAAGCTACAACCTCCTAGATCGCAGATCAAGACACATCCTGGCCCGTCCTTGGGAGGCATCACAAAGACACCGTGTACCTCCGTCCCTCGTTCCCGACTACCGTACGAGCCAAATAAGCCTTCTTTTAAATTCCTGGAATGCCTTCTCACACAGGTCATCCCACTCAAACTTAACCCCCTTCCGGGTCAATCTAGTCATAGGTGTTGCTAGCCGGGAGAAATCCTCAATGAACCTCTTGTAGTACCTCGCCAGTCCCAAGAAAATGAGTATCTCGAAGACTGACTTCGACCACTCCCAACTCATAATAGCCTCTACTTGTAGTGTACGTGCCAACCACTAATAGACTTTAACATTATGAACTACACCGTTCATCCCTTTTTCCTTAGTGGTGCATAATGCCAACCACTAATACAACCGCCTCCCGAACTATCATGTTCGCTTTCTTCCGAACCCCTATGCCAGTTTTCTAAATTCTAGTGTTCCATATACAATCTACCATGTATATTATATTCACACAAATAACATAAAGATGTTAAGCACAAACACGTAACACACAACAATGCACATGATCTAAACCCATGCCCATCACCCTCTCGCACTGCAGTACCTAGACTCCCCATACCTAGCCAAGACGAGCCAGTATGGGCGACCATACTCAGGATACCCATATTCGAGCCTCTTCAGGAATCACATCTACGCCTAATACTAAGCTGTGAAGCTGGTATCAGTACCATACTTATGTATACCCACATCCGAGCTCCATAGGTAATCGTTTACCTAGGCTCTGATACCAAGCTGTGACGCCCCAAATTCGGGTCCCACAACCCGTCAACCTCGCGACTCAGGATTTCGGGTGACTCGACAATTACCACCGGTTGCGTCCCATTTATGTGGATCCATATTTTCACAAAAATCGCGAGTCTCTTTGTTCGAGAGCTCTACCAAACATATAATCTATATAACAATATAATCATATCTCCATCCGTGGTCTCACAAGAAGCTTTGACCTCACAGGTCCATCCTGGTCTATCCTCAATATACATTCCTTTACCGAGACCCATCTATCTACATTTAAATCTAAAATATGAAAATAAACACTTATCACGTCGTAAGAGTCCGATCATGGCCCTCTTACCATAATTACATACTTGACTATTTAGACAATAGTCCCAAAAGAATTTAGTTACAATTCTTTTATACAAAATACTTTTTACAAAGAAATTACCAAAGCCACACATCGGCCTCTTTCATAATCACGGCCTCATCGGAGCGCCGTCTCCCTGTACACCCCCTGTACCTAAAAGGGGGTCACACGATGGGGTGAGAAATGCCTAGTAGAAAAATTTTCCTACAAGGGCTACTCCCCGCCTAAATGCACATGCAATGACATAGATAAAACATCAAATCATATTCCATATAAATAATGCAATCCTATATGGAATGTTTCGTGTCATGCATGAGATGAGACTTTTCATGCCCACAACCCGAGTCCCGACCGACTCCCTCACACCTGCAACGCTAAGTGTGAAAAACCAGTCATTGGTGTTTCACCCAATGACTTAAACCATTAGACAACCCTCTAATTTTAATTTATCAAATATCGTGTGTTTATTTAGGTTGCAAATTTCTGTGGTCTCACCGTAGGCTTCGTATGCCTTCCGACACTTTCGTGAACTTTCATCGTTGGATACATATGTCTGACCAAGAATAAAATTTGGGGTCTCACCTTGGGAATTTAAGCCCCATCTCGCCACCCAAACATACCTAACTTTTATTATTATTATTTTATGCAATCCATGAGTCTAAATTTAGATGTCATTCCCAATTTTCTCGAGTTTCACTACACATTCACCAAGAATGGTGAATAACCAATACCATGCACCCACACCCAACTCGATGCGATGTGACCGTGTATATGAAATGCAATCATGTCATTTCATACGATGTCATGCTACATGCAACATTTATAAATTCCGGATAATTATATATTTTTTACATATAATTTTCATTCATCACAATTTCTATGTTAATACATCACTCAAGCACATATAAACATGATTTTTATACACAACAACATTTTTTTTTTCCAACAATACACACAAAATGGCCCAAATCTCGGACCCATATAAAACAGGGCACCTCTTGGTCCCTTCACTGGCTCACACCGACCACCGTGATACCAAACACACCATAAAACCCGAACATCGTCCCGGATGTTTACCAAACTCGAACCCAAACCGGATCTGAACCATTCCCAAAATTTTCAATATCCAGTCCGAAAAATTCACCAATGTGATCCGAAACAAATTCCAAAATTCACTGATCAGTCTCGAAACACTCCTAAAATTCCTACACTTAGTCCAAAAAATTTGGGACTGAAATTTATGGCCTCTAAGAAAAACCCCAAGCCATTAAATACCATTTAGTTTAGAAATAACCAAAGTAGGAAAATTCCCTACCTCGTGGAGTTTGACGAAACTTCAAGATTTTGGTATCCACGCGTAGCTCTCGATACATGGACCGATTTTTCCTTTTGCTCCCACGGTAAAACCTAATGGTCCCGATTCAGAGATCTTGTTGAAGGAAAAATCTTTTTTTTTTCCTTTCTTTCTCTCTCTCTTCTCGCTCTTACTCTCTCGTATGTTCCTTTTTCCTTTCCTTTTGACTTTATCTTTTTATTTTATTTTATTTTATTTAAATTTGGATAAATTGTCTACATTATACATGTGTCCATTTCTCATTCGGGGTTCGAAGCTTCGCTTGAAACAATTTATTTTTCGGGGCTTAATTTATTTTAAATGAACTTAGCTCAAGCCATTTCCTGACTCGAGATTTTCGTAAAAATCTCGTCCCTAGAGTCATTGACAACTTATCACCCAGAAAATCATAAAAATATCCCTATTGTCTCAGAATTCGACGAAACTTTTCTAGGTCACTGGATTTCGCAAGAAAAATCCAACGGCGAAGTCCGTTTTGTAATCCGAGATCTAGAGAATTTTATAAACTTCCCTGAACCATTATGGCAATTATTATTATTATTTTTCCATTTTTCCTGAAAATTACTAATTTTCCCGGGTTTTACAATTGCTTAAGTATGGGGTACCTCCATATTGAGCATAATCCATTGATGCATATGGTTGCCACACTTGACTCCGCACTTGAGTTGTCACTCTTCTTTGATGCTCATCGGCCAATTGCCGCATTCTTAGTTGCTATTCAAGGTGAGCCAATGCATTTGTCAACTCGATGATAGGATCCATTATGGTTTTAACCTGAAAATTTATGTAAAAAGAAAACAAAAAGTATCAAAAACTCAAAAACCACATAAAATAGACATAAAAAAAAATGTTTGAAGTACTAAAAAAGCACTTGGTATTGATATTAGCATAAAACACCGATTTTCCCCAACAACGGCGCCAAAAACTTGATATGCGTATTTTGTTATGTGTAGCTAATATCATGCGATAAATATGTAATGAGCTTATTCCATGCAAGTATACGTTTGTCAAGTAATATAGTGTACGAGATGTACAAAGATCGATCCACAGGGAAAATGGGGATGCTAAGTACCAAAATTAGAATACTTTTCTAATATCCAAACTACCAATTGTGATAATAAACTAATGTAAACTAAACTAATGAAATTTCTATCTAATAATTGAAATGTACAACTAGGGGATACTAAGAGATAATATAATTCTAGGGTATTTGGTGCAATTGGACATTTCTATTATATCTAGATCAATATTCCACTCTATTGTATCATGAAATGCTATATGATGCGATTCATATCTATGGTTAATTATAAGCCTTTCTCAAGGTCAAATAACCTACCATTTAACACTAGGTTTCTTACTTCTTAGCTCAACTCCAAGTGTTAAAGATGCATTAGGATCAAAGAACCACTAAGCCTCCTAATTATTGCTAATTTTTATATTATCCAATTAATTAGGTTAACTCATCTATGTCTAATTTCTCACCCACTTCTCAGATCTCATGAGAAACCACTCTCCATATTGAGATTATCTAGAAATCAATACGAATAGCAACCTTTTCAAGATGAATTAATAGATATACAATCACAAAGACAATAGAAATAGGAAAATCAACCATTAGATATAAGATCCATGTCCAAAATACAACCAAAACCCTAGATCTACGAATTTAAAGCATGATAGAGGTTTGATACATCATAAACTTAGGATAAAACATGAGAAAAGAGAAAGAAGAAACTCTAATGATCAAAATGATGGTGATTATTAGATTTTCTTCCACAAATCTCATGATCTCCCAAATCTTCAAAAAATAGCTCCCAAACTCCTCTTTAGTCTCCTAGCGTGACAAAGTCCCACTCCCCCGAGCCCCAGCTGACCTCTTGTTTCCTTGTGGTTTGAGCTTAAACCTCGATTCCGCTCAAATGCTGAAAATCTACCCAAAACCAACCACAAACGTCACGACGTCATTTGGCAACGTCATGACGTCAGGATGCTATGTTTTGTATCATAACATCACGGTTGTTCATACCAACTTCCTAGCCATAACTCGCTTGGACTCCAAATTGCACAATATTGGTACTGTTGGAAAGATGTTGGAAAGATCTTGAAGTGTAGAATTTAGATATAGCTAGAAAGAATACTTGAGAAATGATGATAAAGACTGAATTTACAAAATTCTCCAGCTGATCACTTTTGAGCTTCCTTCTTCTTCCTTTCCAACTACCAAGAGCTTCATAACTTGATCATTTGAAGTCCAAATGGAGGAAGTATATCTTTGGAAAGTTTCAATATCCTATCCCTCCATATAAATATTGTGTTTCATTCGGGGATCATTGTGTAGCTTAAATCATTAAGACACAGTAGCTGCTGCTGTATGTGTAGTTTGCTGATTTTTAGGCTTATCTCTTTGTTTTTGCTCCATATGGGCTCATGGTTGACTTAATCACAAAATTGAACATTTAGAGCGTTAGATAACTTATTTATATAATAAGACTACTAAAAAATATAAGCAAAAACATATTGATAAATGAGTATAAAGTATACCACTGGGTATTTAATTTATTCTTCGAGTATGTATATGGATTTATGAGGATCATCGTTTTGAGGGTATGTATTACTTATGGGAGTTTGTATGTGATCTTCTTGAGATCCCAGTATCTTGTGCTTGAGCATATATATCAAATGAGGATCATCGCTCTAAGTGTATGTATTACTTATGAGAGTTAGTATGTGATCTTCTCGAGATCCCAGTATCTTGTGCTTGAGTATGTATATTGATTTATGAGGACCATTGTTTTGAGAGTATGTATTACTTATGAGAGTTCGTATGTGAGCTTCCCGAGATCCCAATATCTTGTGCTTGAGTATGTATATTGATTTATGAGGATCATTGTTTTGAGTGTATGTATTACTATGGAGTTCAGATGTCCGGGAGATCCCAATATCATGTTTTACTTTGAGGCCTACATTTGTATGTGAGATGACTGATCCTCTCCTAGGGGCTCTGAGTCAGTGTCATATTCATCATCCCATCTATCGACGACATGTCTTTCCCATGCAGTGATTTGTGTAGATTCATCATATCATCATTAATCTCTCTTTTTGCCCTATTTTTATCTATCTTCTTGACTTCATACCTCTTATTTTCATATGTTTATTGATTTTGAGTATGATGTTTCACTCTACATCCTTGTCCTCTTACCTATCTCACCACATGTTACACTTTTTGCGTCACATTATTATCATCAGCTCTTCCATCAGATGTTCTTGTGTCCATGGCTCATGAGACTTTTTATGCATGTGGCATTCCATACACGAGGTCATGGGGTTGATCATTAGGTATTTGAGCCTAGTTTCCCTTGATTTCTTTCACCTTATCACCTTAAGCCTACATTACAGTTTGTGTCGTAAGGCCATCTTGAGTCCATGAGATTTGACATTTTCGTTAACAACATCTACTGATAGGTATTTCGAGACTCAATGATATTTGGATGTGGCATACCCTCTAGTTACTCTAGACCACTGGGAGTTTGTTAGTTTGTATTTGGTACTTTACAGAAGACAAGCCCTATTATGACATTTTTGGATTTCATCATGCTTCCATTGGATGTCATACTAGGGTGTATCCTCTATCTTTTGGGATCATTTAGAGTTTGTGGGTATGTGTAGACAAATCTTAATTTTATTATGTTTTTTTTGGATGTCATATTAGGACATATCCCCAAATCGTTGGGACCATATGGAGCTTGTTGTTTTGTGTAGACAACTTTCATTGAGATGATGAGCCTCGTTATGACATTTCATGCAAAATCCATTCTAGAGTATATTTCCCTACTTATTGTGTAAATGGTTTTTGCCGAGGATGAGCTTCATTAAGACATTTTTTGCTTCAATATTGTTCGTTCAACGAATCTTTGTTGGGCCACGCGATTAGCACGCATTTCTCAGATGTTATTTTTTCATCCATACCGTAGTGCACAGAGGACACTTTGCCTCACAGGTCCCGAGAGATTTCAGCAAAGTCGATTCAACATATGTTTCTAGTAGGGCCTTTTGGGCTGATGGCATGAGTTGCTCATTTTGGACGTATTAGGCATTTTTTTAGTTCTTATTAAGCCTTCATGATGCGATCCCTATTGTGTTTTGCGTCAAGATCCACCAATTGTTGTAGATTACTCAAAGGATCTTCAAACATGACCTAGAACAGTGACCCCGTCCCCTTGACTATATTGAATCAAGAGCCGTAAGAAAAGATGTTGCGTCTCCATCCCCTTAGTTATTTGGAACCAAAAGCCGTAAGAGTAAAGAAAAGTAACCCCGTCCCCATTGATTATAAAAGAACCAAGAGACGTAAGTTTGAACACTACAAGGAATTAACCTTGTAGGCTCAAAAGTTCTCACAAGAACTATAAACTGAAGAAAACCTCACAAAGAATTGTTATTCATCAATGTCTTTTGAACAAATACATCAAATGGCTCTCATATAGAGCTTAGGACATCCCTATTGACTAAGAAATAATGGAAAAGTTGCTAAAATTCAACATTGACACACAAATTACCAAACCAAAATAGGAATACTACCAAAGTAATATGAAGATAATTTAAAATTTTCCTTATTGGACTCCTATCCTTGATATTTTGACCATAATAGACCAAATTAACAACTAATGATGTGCATTAAAGAAGTTGGCAAGTTTGATCTATACAACCTTGCAAGGCTAAACCCCTCCAAACAGGTCAAGGATTGCATGAATTATGGAGTCAATTTGTAAGTATGAATTTCTTTCTTGATTTTTTAGTCCTTTAGATGCCAAAATCATGTGAATTATTAGCATCAACAGATATGATCATTATTTATGGACTTTGAACTTTCTTGTTGGTCCCATTCCTTCAAAGGGTTGATTTGACTTTGGCCTCTTAAAAGCTGGCCGCTCAAATAAACTCCTTCACAAGCCCATCAGAAGCTCCTTTAAGCTTTTGGTCCTTACTTGTGATTGGCCCATCGACATTTGAAGCGAATTCTTGTGATTTGATTCTCATTATTCCCTTCCTCCAAAAGATTCGTCCTGAATCTAATCCATAATGTTGTCGATGACATGAAAATAAATACACATCCTCTCCACGAACCATCCTTTCAGGTGCAATTAGTACATGTACAATAGATGGACTAATCAATTCCTTAACTGGTATCAGTTCTCTTGCCTCCTTCGTGATGGCAAACCACCAGGAAAATCCTTGGTAAATACATCGTCGAACTCAGAACAGCGTAAACAACATTAGCAAAGAAGAATCAAGATTTTTAATGTTCAAAAGCGTCCCTTGTACAAAAGTACAAACATAAGTTTGTTAGTATACAAAAGCGCTCGATCTCAATTTCTTTTTGTATAGAACCTTATTTTCTTTTATTTCCTTTTGTTCACTTTCATATCTTTTATTGTCTAATCTTTTTTGTTGTTCACTAAGATCTTTTTTTCTTTCTACTATCTTTTCTTTTCTCACTCTTTTTCTTCTCTCAATTTCTTTTCCTCTGCTTTTTCATCATTTTTCTTTTCTTTCTTTTCTTCAATCTTTTTAAATCACATCATCTTTAACCTCACTTGCCCTATACACCGCTTTCGTTGTTTTTCTTCTTTTTTTTTTGCATTTTTTTTATTTTCTTTCTTTTTCTCTCTCAATCTTTTTTAAATCACACTCTATCTTTAACCTTACTTGGTCTTCATACACTTGTTTTGGTGTCAACGGTACAAGAGTTACAAGCTTGTTGTCCTTCATGAAATTGAAACGATTCTTGAAACCGTCATGGTTGGCTATCCTATCAAATTGCAAAGGCTTGCCTAATAAGACGTGAAAAGCATACATAGGGACAACATCATAAAGAACCTCATCATGATGCTTCCCAATTGAAAATGACTCAAGCACTTGCTTTTGCTCCTTCATTTCCTCACTATCATTCAACCACTGTAGCTTATATGGTTTAGGGTGTTTAATTGTTGGTAATATTAGCTTCTCAACTAACAAAGCACTAGCAACATTAGCACAAATCCTACCATCAATAATCAAACTACAAACCTTATTATTAACATGACAATGAGTATGGAAAACGTTTCCATGTTGTTGCTCAATGTCATCCTCCTTCACTTGGGTACCTAAACAAGCCTCATACCAATCCGCTCCTTCGACGGACATTATTCATCTTCATCTCTATCTTCCAATTCATTCTTAAGCTCTTCATGATCTGTTGTTGACTTAAACACGCCGCGTGTATTTGAGTTTGAGGAAGGCTCTGCCTCAACACCTCTTCATTTTGCTTAATCCGATCTCGCATATTATTCATTTGAACCTCCAATCTTACAAAGTCTTGTTGCATGGCCTGCAGTATGAAGGATTGGTCCTGCCCCTCATCCCTATTTGCATCATCATTACTTGAAGACATGATCAAATCTGAAGAAATAATTACAAAAAAAAGAACCTCACAACACTCCCTCAAGTGTTTCACCTACACTCTTTTTTCACTCAATATTTGCCTTTTCTAGATAATGAAAATCACTCCTAACTTTTTCTACTCTTGAACTTCACATTTTTTTTTAATGATTTCTTTTTTCTTTTTTTTTTCCACTAAACAAAATGTCAAACAACAAAAATAAAGATAGATACCAAATCAATGTTTGAAAGTCAAAGCTCTGATACAAAAATGATGTGAAACCCATCAGGTTTTGCTTCAAGATGCACCACCGCTATGATCATCTCCAAGGATCTTCAACACGATATAGAATATAGCCCCGCCCCTTGACTTGAATCAGTGCCGTAAGCAAAGATGTTGCTTCTCCGTCCCTCGTTGGTAAAACCAAAATCTATAGCATGCTGAAATAGCCTTCACCCCCTTTGATTATAAGAGAACCAAGAGTCGCAAGTTTGAACACTATAAGGAATTAACCTTGATAGACTCGACAATTCTCATAAGAACCATAAAGTGAAGAAAACCTCACAAAGAATTGTTATTCATCAGTATCTTTTGAACAAATACATCAAATGACTCTCATATACATCAAATGGAGTTTAAGACATCCCCATTAACTAAGAAATAATGGAAAATTTGTTGAAATTCAGCATTGACACACAAATTACCAAACTTAAATAGAAATACTATCAAAGTAACATGAAGATAATTTAAACTTTTCCTTATTGACCTTTATCTTTGATTTTTGACCATAATAAAATCAAATTGACAATTAATGATGTACAATAGTTGGCAAAGTTTGATCACAGCTAACTCGCTGTTGCCAAAAAATCTCCAAATAGGTTATTGATTACGCACGACTATGGAGTCAATTTAGTACGGAATTTTCTTTGATCGGTTTAGTCCTTTAGATGTGCCAAAAATCATGTGAATTATTACCATCAATAGACATGACCACATTTATAGACTTTTGAACTTCCTTGTCGGGGCTTTAATTCTTTCAAAGACTTGATTTGACTTAGGCTCTTCTCTAAATGTTGTATTTACCCAAATAAACTCCTTTACAAGCTCATTGAAAGCCTGTTGAAACTTTTTGGTCCTTACTCTTGTGATTGACCCAATCAGCATTTGAAGCAGATTCTTTGTACTTTGATTCTCATCACTTCATGATAGATAGACATGTTTGTACTCTTTCTAAGGATATGGATGGTTCGACTTTTGAGTACAATGTTGATGGCCTAGATTCACTTCGGATATCCACTGATGTTAAGGTTCCACTCACATACTAGGCATATCCTCAATGGTTCTTATTTGATTGGGGGATCCCCTTTACATTGATACAGTGTTCTTGAGATATAGAGAGTCATTCATATATTATTTGGACTTTTACATATGTTTATTCCAGATGCGGATTTCACAATAGATTTTTCAGGATTTTGAGGACTCAACACATTGGGCCATGTTTTCCCTCATGGATTTCAAGCGTTTAGACTTTGCCTTTACTTTATGGATTTCAGGTATTTAGATTTCATCTCTACTCTCTTCATTTTTGATCAGTTGTTCAGACTTCGCCTTTGCCTTCCTCTTCTGCAGGTCAGGTGTTCAGACTTCGCCTTCATATGGATTAGATGTTCTAAATTCATGTGCATCACTTTTGCTAGCACCGCAGTTCAAATGTTTAGACTTCATTTTCTGCATATCAAGAGTTCAGACTTCGCCTTCATATGGATAAGATATTTAGACTTCATCTGCATCACATTTATAGCACCGTAGTTATGACTTTCAGACTTCATCTTCTGCAAATTAGGCGTTCAGACTTTACCTTCATATGGATCAGATGTTTAGACTTCATCTACATCACTTTTGCTAGCACTATAGTTCAAACGTTTAGACTTCACCTCAAATGGATCAGATGTTCAGACTTCATCCACATCACATTTTCTAGTGATTGGTAGCTCAGAGACTCTGGTTTCACAGATTTACTTAGACTTCGGGCTTCATATGGATCGATGTCCAAACTTCATGTGCATCACCCTTGCTAGCATAGCAGTCAGACGCCTCGTACTCGCCTCTCCTCGCAGAACTGCTGCTAGTGACTTCGCCTTCATATATAAGATGCTTAGACTCATTCGCATCACTTTTGCCAAGATTGCAACCAGACATCTCGCACTTCAGATTCTACAAGCCAGCGTTCGACTTCATTTTCTTACTATGGATCGTACATTCAAACTTCTCGCTTGTTTCATATTTGCCAGCATTGCGCCTTAGACGCTCAGCCCGCCTTCTCAACCGTGTTCAAACTTTGCTTTATATGGATCAGACATTCAAACTTCGTCTTGTGCAAATTAGGCGTCTAAACTTCGCCTTTATATGAATAAGACGTTCATACTTCATCTACATCACACTTTCTACATTGCAATTAAGACATTCAAACTTTCTCTTCTACAGATAAAGGCGTTCAAGCTTTGCCTTTGTGTTCTTTATTTATGATCAAGCATTCCAATGTCATCACCATAGTTCCAGACACGCCGTATTTCTCATCCTCATTATGTCATCACATAGCCCGACGCTTCACTCGTCTTCATTTCGTGATGTTTGAGCCTCCTTGCCTCTTATACGGTTTCGCATTCTTCTTCATATAATTTTGTGCATTCGTGGATGTTGCTACCGCATTCACAATTGCTAGCATTGGCCACTTTAATCACATGACTTTAGCTTGTCTTACTTTGCACCCGTTAGCTCATTAATTCATCATATGTTCACATATGGCCATTCTAGTGGCTCACGCATACCATTTGCCTTCAGAGCTTATTCCCTTATTGGTTTCACCATTTTGTTGAGTGTTTGTGGTTTTGTGTTAGCGTGGCAGGTGTTGATCGTCATACAATGTACATGACCATTCTAGCACCCATGGGCGGGTCGACTTCCACTTGCTTAAGATTTCGATGCAGGTTTCACCTTTGAGAGGACCTTTTTGGAGGGAGCTCGGATTTATATCATGATTTTATTGGCCTCCAGGTTGTCTTGTCTTTTTGTTGTTTGCTTTTGAGTTTTTTTAGAACTTGTTGCTTGAGTTTGAGTGAGTCAGTATTCTTTGTGGTCATGTTTAGGGTTTTCCGTGGTTCTTCAATAGAGTTCATTTCAATATACTTGCTTTTCATACTTTCGCTTCGCTTCACTTCATTGTTCATGTCCACTATATTTATGATCCTATCAAGATGAGCATATTTGTAAGCCCAAAATTTAGAGTCTTAGGATAAAGGAGAGAGACCTCCCTTTCCTATAAAAGGGGGTCTCTCCCCCTTGGTTAGAAAGAAGGGAAGATCATGAGCCTCTCCCGCCAAAGAGTGGGAGGCCCTAAGTGGCCCTTAGTTAAATATTTTTTAAACTAAATTGGGAAATGAGTCTTTATAATTTAAGTCTTACTAGTCCTTAAGTTTAGATTTTTAAATAAAATCATGGGTCTCCCCCACATTGAGTGGGAGACCTTAACTGGTCTCAAAGTTTAAAGTTTTTTTTAATAAGATGGCTCGGGGCAATCTTAAATAAGGACAACCTGAGGCAATCCCGACTTCGGGAGGTGATCACAAATCGAAGGCGACCTGCCTCGGGAAGTCGTCCATTTACCAGATAAGTTTCCTTGACTTTATATATATATATATATATATTATTTTATTTTCCTTGAGAGTATATTATTGTTTTTTGTTTATTTAATTAAATTGGTTGTTGATGTTTTTTTATTGTTTAATAATTCAATTTATTTTCCTTAACCCATGAACCATCACCCACCTTTAATTTATTTAAATTTCAAAAATTAAAGTTCTAATTTCCATTTCTCAATTCTTCTTTTAAAATTCAATTTCCAAATTCTCAATTCTCATTTTTTTAAATTAAATTTTTAATTTTAAAATTTAAGTCCTCCAAATCCCACTTTCAAAATTTTAAGTTTCCACTCAAATTTAGAATTTGTAAATTTTTAATTTCAAATTAAGTACCATAATTTCAAAATTCAAGTCCCTCAATTTCTAATTTCTAAAGTTTCTAATTTAAAAAACAAAGTACTCTAATTTCAAAATTCAACTCCCCCAATTTCTAATTTCAAATTTTCAAGTTTTCTATTTTAAAATTCTCAATTCTCAATTTCAAAATTCAAGTATCATACTTTTAAAATTTAAGTCCCCAATTTCCAATTTCAAATGTTCAAGTTTCCAATTTCAAAATTACAACCGCTTAATTTCAAAATTCAAATGTTCTAATTTCAAATTTTAGGTCTCCCTATTCCCGATTTCAAATTCTCAAATTTCCAATTTCAAAATTTTCAAATAATCAATTCCTAAAATTCAAGGACCCAAATCCAAAATTTAAGTTCAGAATTTCAAATTTCAAATCTTCGATTTCCAAAATCTCAATTCAAAAATTCCCAAATTTCAAAATTTATTTAAAAATATCAAATTTCAAACTTCTAATTTTCAAAACTTTCATTTCAAATCAGTTTTCAAACGTTCAAAACACATTATTAATTCTACAGTTTCTATAAAATGGAATCCTGTATAGTTAATTTGTATAACAGATAAATGTGCTTGGATGGAACCCGACATTCCATGTATCATTTTAATAAATAATCTAGCATCTATTCTATGACCAAATTTCTAATTGATTGCGAATATTTTGTATTTTATTATTGCACTAACATTGTTTCTAATTGATAGAGCTTCGAATATGCCGCTCAAATACACATTTTTCTCATCGAACTTCGCTTATTTATTTATCTATATATTCATTTATATATGTCTAGTGTGCTATTGTATTGTTATTGCTTGTTTTTGGTATCTATTAATCGATTAGCCAAAAATCATATTTTCCTTAGTTTATTTAGTAGAGACTCGACTTTAGGGACTTAAAGGGGTGTTATGCTTCTATAGTACTCTCAGCGAAGGTTACCGACCTGATCTAGACTGCTTTTCTTTAATCTATCTTTTTCTTATTCGAGTTACATTTCTAATTTTCTTTATTATTTTTTTCCCTTTTAAAACTAAAACAAAAATAAGTGGTTACTTCAAACCGTTTTTAAAATGATTTTTCAAAAATAAAAATGAGTTTTGTCTTTTAAGTGAGAAACGCATAATAACAAAAAATGCGAGGTCTACAATGACCATTTAAATAAAAATACCCTTAAATAAAAAAATAAAAAGATAAATATAATTGGATGTATCTCATAATCAATGTATTTTGTAAGACTTTATTTGCAAAAGGGTCTTATCCAAAAAATACTCTAGCCTCATTTTGTCTCAACTTTCTCTTCTAGCTTCCTTTTTTCCCTCAACTTTCTCTTCTAACCTCCTTTTCTCTCAGCTTTCTCTTCTAGTTCCTTAAGAAATGAGGGGTGATAATTGGTAATTCTTGACTTGAAATAACCAATCTACACCTCTTTATATCCATTTATTTCTTTAAACCTGGTTATTCCACATAGACCTGGAAAATTTTTTTTTTTTTTTTGCATGATTTCGTCGTCTTGTTGCGGCGTTTGATTTTGTGTCATTTTGTTACAACATTTTATTTCTTAAAACATGATTCTCATTCATTTCAAATGTCATTAACCAACATTTTACATCACTTTAAGTACACCAATAGCAAAGAAGATAGTTGTTGCAAGAATCATAGCTGCAAATCATTTTCACATAACACCGTCCTTCTTCAACCCCAGCTACATGCTTCAATTCATTGAATTCATTCAACTCATCAATTTCTTTAAAAATGCCATTACTGTTTCTCTATAGTCTTA
Source organism: Tetrastigma voinierianum (assembly GCA_016808115.1). Classification (NCBI taxonomy): domain Eukaryota; kingdom Viridiplantae; phylum Streptophyta; class Magnoliopsida; order Vitales; family Vitaceae; genus Tetrastigma; species Tetrastigma voinierianum. The sequence continues at coordinate 2,004,802 of JAEQBH010000529.1, read as the reverse complement.
ATCTCTGTTAAATTGTTTATTCTCACTCTTGAGAATGATGATCACTAGCTTTACCCTCTCACACATCTTTGGATCACACCATAAAAAGAACCTACATCCCCTCTCTTATAACAAGAAGACCCATAACCATTTGATTCCATTGATAAGTTAACAAAACAAAATTGACACTTACTCTAAATCGCATACGAGAAAGAACTCCGCTAGGTTTGTTTCTCCGAGGTCCACAAGTTAGCTCTCTTCAACCACACAATAACACAACACTTCTATTCATTGTGTAATCAATATCATGGTACCATCTCTTGTGAAGTATGAAGATGATGTGCACAATCTCTTGAAGGCGAAGGCACGTGAGGAATTTGGTCACACAGGAATTTTAAGGGAAGAATTAGTTGTGGTTTCATGATGAAGAATTACTAGGTTTCAAACAAAGCAAATAGGTTTCGACAGAGAAATTGAGGAGAAAATTCCTTAGGGTTTCATGACGAAAAAGAATTACATCACTAGGGTTTAAGGAAATTAGGGGGAAGATCGGGAATCATATTAGGGGCATTAGGGCCAAAATTGTTTTAGAATTAAGATATACAAGTGCAACCATTACATGTCAGCTAATCATCCCACGTGTGGCTACCACGTCAGAGACGTTGTCACCCCGTTTGCCCATCAATTGAACTCAAGTAACAATAAGGCATGAACGCTACGGAAAACGCTAGTCGCTGCATTTGTGCAATCGTAAATAATAATCTCTCATCACCCAAGCCTTCTACCTCCAAGAGATCGTGTCTCACAAATCCAAGTTATTCACAACAAAATACATTCCCCAATCAATAATTTTAAGGCTCCATTTTAAACCCATAAAGTAAAAGGAAAAAATACTAAAGAAATTTTTTTCTCATATTTGGTTTCACCATATAATATATAAAATTAAATTACATATAATCAAAATTCCTCAAAAATTTACATACTTTTAAATTTCTTATTCCTTATATAATAGATGGAAACAAATAAAATGAGTTTGAATAAGCATATATAATTAATTTATTAAGTTTAAACCTATTTTTTATTTTCCTCCAATTCTTTTTTCCTTCCACTTTTTCTTCATCTCTATTTTCTTTTCTTAGTATTTTTCCAAGTTCCAAACCAAGCCTAATAGTCATATGATGCGTTCTCAACCAAATCCCATTTCCACCGCAAATCCATGTTCCCTCCATAAGCACCTCAATGGAAAAAAAAAAAATCCAAACAAGGATTAATACAAATATCAAGTACATGAGGTAAGAGCGACCTACTAAATAGCACCATGTTGAAATCATCTGTGCCTGTGGTCGGGCCAGTGATTAGAATCACTTGACCACGTTGAAGCTCAACTTCCTTTTGTCCAAGCATTGTTTATAAAATTTTGGTCTCGCCTCCCTTTAGAATTCAAACAACATATCTCGTTTATGTAATCCCTGCATTAAAGTTTTAGTTCACATCGAAGAAAGAAACTAACAACCGAAATCCTTGTTGAACATTTCTCAAGAGAAGATTAGGTCATCAATTATATCTCACATACAAAGGATGGAAGATGTAAAGAAAAGAGAGATGAACTGGTTTAATCCACATAAAGCACACAACAAGTTCTATAGTATCAAAGAAAACAGGAGAAAAGAAATCGAGCATCAGACAAGCACAGTAATAACATATGTCAAAGAATACAAAAAAGCCTAATAAATAAATAAAAGTATGCAGGCACAACATGGGCAATTATCAATCTGAAGACAAGTATCTTACAACTGGGAGTTGATGTTTGTATGATTTTTCTTTATGTGGGCTTTATTAATTAAAATTAGCTAAATTAAGTTTGGTCTAATAAAGTGAGATATATATGGACTCTAATTAGTTTAATACTGGCTGGCTATGTGGGTCGAGTACGTCTTATCAGAATAGAGAGGGTCTGTGGTCTAACTCTATAACAAAAGCTCAAGTCCCTCCCCAACCCTAAGGATGCTAATTCGCACTTTACATACGTATCTCGTGAGAGATATTTTCTCTACTCAAGTGAGAGGCCTCATTAAGCCGTTGTCATCAATCTCGATAAGTGGAGAAGATCTTGAGATCGTATTTTTGCATCTTCATTGATTCCGCATCAAGCCCATAGATTCCAAATCGTATGCTATTTTTCATATTCTCTTTATTATTATGTTTTGTATTCAACCTGTGGGTGATCTAGATTTAATTAATCGCTGGCCTCACATGAGACGAAAGCAACCACGGATTAGAAATCAAAACAAATGAATTGGAATATTTTATTTTTTGGGTTTTATTTCAAACCAGGTTTCTGTCCAGTTTCGGAAACTTTCTTCATATCAAAGCTTGAATTTTATTGCATATTTGGAATCTACTCGTCGAGACGAGAAGATCGGTGGGTGGCACGTCACCGGAGGAGGCCGGACGCGCTTCATCGCCACGCCGCCGCCACGGGCCGCCACGCATTGCGCACGACGGGCGCTGAAGGACACGCGCCGCATCTCAAGCTCAATCGTTTGTCACGCCGCGCCGACGCCAGCTTGACCTGCGGGCCAGCATGACCGACCACTTCGCCTGATCCGCTTCGCCAATTCATTAAACCGATGTCGACGCCATCTCGACCGGCTCAGCTCCGACTCTCGCTTTTGACTCATCTTGGCCAAACCCGACCGATCGACCTCACCCTACAACGCCAACTAAGTTTGACCCGACCCGAATGACGTCATGATGACGGCATATTGACCCGGCCTGATGACATCATGATGACGTCATTCGGACCGATCCTCGGTCGGACTCCGCGCCTTCCGACGCCTGCGGCGCGCGCCGTCCGACGTCCGCTTGACGATCTGGTACCGCCTACCAGACGAAATGATCTACAATGTGGTATATCATTTTACATGTTTAAAGTTGTTATGATTCAAAACATGTGAAGAATTCTCATGTATATGTATTTTTCGTATTTTTGCGTGTTTTCTTGTATTTATCTATGGTTTTGGGGCCATATGTGATAACCTCATGTATATCACCACATATGATCTGGTGTAGAGTAATTCATTGACTATTAATGAATTAAACAAGATAATTAGTACGATATGTAATGTAAAAGACATACGCCCTCGTTTTTTACGCCCGGCATTAAGATATATATATATATATATATATATATATATATATATCAATGTATATGTTTAATATCCTGGTATGAGAGATTTTCTGTGATTCAATTTGGTTGTGACCATTAAAGTGTATAATAATTGACCGATTCGAAATATCAGCCTCATATCAGGTGGGATGTCTCCTGTTTATTGCATGATCATACCCAAAGGAGGCATTCTGTGTTAGTTCGTGAGGATACATGTATAGCATGTGTCGAGAAATGACTGATCTTAGGTCTCATAAAGGTGGTACTTCAACCGAAAGATTAGAATATGTTCTCATGACATGTGGAGAGTGTACAACCGCATGTCATATTTTTCCATTTCAGCGGTGATTATGTGATGATGTATGTAATTCCTTCAGATAAGTATTCACATGATGCTGATTGAATGTTTGTTTTGTTTTTTCAACAATTTTTCTCAGAACGGCAATTCCATTTCAATCGAGGTCCCATCGGGATTGAACTTTAAGAAATGGAAAGAGGATTTTCTATTTGAATGGAGTCGGCTTGTTGTTCACATCGCTTTTACAAAAGATAAGCTCCAGATATCACACCCACCGCATTGAAGCCGAAAACGGACTATGCTACTCCGAAAGGAGCAATCTGATTTGTTTATCGGACAATGAAGAAATCCATTCAAGAACACTGTGGTTTACCACTGATCAGATCAAGTGCGAAATGATGGCTACCATAGAGGCCAGAAATCTAATTTCATCTACGTTTAGGTTGGAACACTTCTTCAAAAGCTCTTCAACATGAAGTATGATGGTGACTGGGGTTAGAGATTATGTCCTGAGGATGGTAGACCTAAAGACGGCTTCAAGCTCTGTTGTTACCATTCCCGCGCCAGATTGTGCATCAAGCCCTAAACACCCTTCCACCTGATTTTGGGATTATAAAGACAAATTACAATTCCCAAGATGAGACTTGGTCAGTTAATGACTTGATAGCAAGGGTGGTGGCAGAAGAAGAGAAACTTAAGAAGGAGAAAGAGCATCTGGCCTTATATGCTTCTAGTTCCCATAAAAAAAAAAAAAAGAAGTTCAAAAGTCGACTCATAAAGGTACTAAGAAACTACCTAATAACTGACAATATGGGTCGTTAAGATGATTCTTGAAAAGATGGTGGATCTTCTTCTTGTAAGAAGAAAGGTCGCGCGAAGAAGGAGGAAAATTTAAAGCTCGATGTCCAAACGTGGCTTAAGGTGTAATGATTCTTTAACACTTGTTTGTGAATACAACCTATCCAAGCACCCTCCGCTTCGCTGTGGCTCGACAAATGAGCAACTAATCATGTCTATTTACTCATACAGGATTCATAAACCGAAGGAAGCCAAATAAGGATGAATCAAAGCTCACTGTGGGAAACAACGAGAAGGCTGATGTCATGTTCGTGGGAGATGTAATCTTAATTCTAGATTCTGGTTTTAAATTGATGTTGAAAGACACCTTATGTAATTTCTTCCTTTAGACGGAATTTACTCAGACGTGTTTGATTTATATGATTACTTCTTTGAAATCAAAAGCAATGTTATTTCAATATTTCTTAATTCAAATAAGGTCAAGTGTTACATGTCCAACGGATTATACGCATTGAGTTTATCTCCAATGACATATACGCTTATAATGGCCGGTAAAAGGTTGTTTTAAGAGACTAATACTCTATGAAGAGTCTATGCATTGTGGCATAAACGGAGCCATATTTCTAAGGATAGAGTAGAAAGGCTGATAAAGACTAACATCCTGCCTGCTCTTAAAAATGACTTAGAGATATGCGTAGACTGTTGTAGAGGTAAAATGACCAAGATAAGAAAGAAAACTGCAATCCGTAGTTCTGACTTGTTGGATGTCATTCACACCGATATAAGTGGACCTTATACGGCAACCTTGTGTAGAAATTTTTATTTCACTGCATTTATCAGATGACTATTCTCGATATGGTTATTTGTACTTGATTAAAGAAAAGGCTGAGTCTCTTGACAAGTTTAAGATTTTTCGGACTGAAGTCGAGAAACAGTTGGGAAAAGTCATAAAGGTTGTTAGATCTGACCGAGGTGAGAGTATTATGGCAAGCATGCGATGCCTGATACCTAAGGGCCATTCGCCAAATACTTAGAGGATTCGGGATAGTGGTACGCTTTACTATGCCCGGGAGTCCTGGCAAAATGGTAGCCGAAAGGCGCAATCGCACTTTATGGAAATGGTATGACATGATTAGTAGACAAATTTACTCCGGTTTTCAAGGTTTTAGAAAACAAAATTGTACACTGAATCGTGGTACCTACAAAAGTCGTTCCATCGAATTCGAGTTATGGACTGGGCGTAAGCCCAGCTTAAACCATCTTAAGGTTTGGGGATGTCCTGCAGAAGTGAAGTTATATAATCCGACATTAAGTAAGTTGGACTCGTAACCACTTCTGTTACTTGTATCTTTACCCATTCGGGCGACATTTCTGCCTCGATAATCCCAATGAGGCACAAGAATTGTGGAATCACTGCATGCCTGCTTTTGGAGTTTGATGTGGTCAACAGCAGCCGTCACGTACTATTGAGGATTATAGCAATGTGGGTAAATATGGTAGCTTTATCTCCTATACAGATAATTGTGGAAACTCCCACGCACCATATTGAACCTATCGAGGCTCGATCCTGTCATTTGAGATGTTCCTAATGAAGTTCATCAAGGCTCTCGTGCGTGGATGTATACACATTCAAGAAGGGAGATCCATTAGGGAGAGACGATCAGCTATACCACCGGACTATTTAGTCTATATAGGAGAGCAAGACTACTATATTTCCGTCAGACTGATCCAATAACTTATGAGGAAGTCGTTGGTCCCGCCGTAACTCGTGGTCGGATGCAATGAGAGATGAAATTCAATCTACGAGGCATAATAGAGCTCGGGAACTAGTTGAATTACCTGAAACAGACCCATTGCTGTAAATTAAGTGTATAAGACTGTGTGACCATAAATGAAAGACAGGTTTGAAGTTCGACTCCAGCCAAAGCGTTTCACTTTATATAATAGCAGACTATGAAGCAACCTTTCTCCGGCCTCTTCTAAAGATTCTTTCAGAGTGATCATGAAACATTAGTTGCTCATTTCGATATGGAGCTACACCCGTATGAATGTTAAACCGCTCTTCTAATGGAGACCTTAATGAAGAAGTTCATATGATGCAACCCGGCTTTGTGGCAAAATGATTCGTGCACACTTCAGATGTAGACTGAAAAAGTCTATTTATGGTCTCGCAAGTGCTTCTAGACAATGGCATTTTAAAGTTTCATAGTGTTATATTGTTTCATATGGTTTTGTTGAGAACGTTAGGGACAACGGAGGATCGGGTAAGGTCAAGTGGGAGGAAATTCATTTTCCACTCTATGTGATGATATCCTACTGGGTAAGCAAAGGACCTTGGTTTTCATCGCATGAGACAAAGCGGATGTTGTCAAAGAACTTTGATATGAAGGACCCAGGAGGCGCTCTTTTGTCCCGGCACAGATTCACAGAATCGCTCTTCGCGACTATTGGTTTATCTCGCAGGGCATATATTGATCGATTTTAGAAAGATTCAACATGCAACAAAGTAAGCCAGAATTGCCCCTGCCTCTGTAAAGGTGATAAGTCAGTTCCATTGGCAATGTCCTCATTCAGATATTGAGAAAGCCCAAATGAAGAATGTACCTTATGCTAGTGCACTTGGGAGTATTATGTATGCTCAAGTATGCACTAGGCTAGATATTGCATTTGCAACAGACTTGTGCGCATATCGGCCAAATCCAGACATGATCATCAAGGCCGCCAAGAAGGTTAGCGAGGTACTTAAAGAGGACAAAGACTATATGTTGATTTACAAACATGTTCGGGGACTCCATAATAGTTGGGTATTCGTATTCGCATTTTTGCCGATCGTCGTGATGAAAAGAAGTCAACAACAAAGTTACATCTTAAGTTAGCAAGAGGTGATCATGGAAAAGTGAGAAACAGAATCAATAGCATCCTCTACCATGCAAGCGAATTTGTAGCATGCTTTTCACCACTACTGTAATTTTGGCCCGAAACCTTGTATTAAGGAGTTAATCGGTTTGATTTTGCAGTGGAGGCCCATACAGTTGTATATTGCAGGACAATAATCCGCAGTTGTTGTTTATTAATACCAAATGTAGGTCTCAAGTGGGAAGTTCAAACCGTGACGTGCAAAGGGAGCACATTTCAACAGATGATATGATTGCGCATTCACCAAAGGCCTTCGCCTCTGTGTATTTGATCGACATGTCATTAACATAGTTTAGGAGTATCATGATACTCGTAAATTAGTAGGAGTCAAGGTTTTATGTTGCTCCTATGAAGTCTGAATCCGATTTCATTACATTTTTGTAATATTTGAATTTGTATCAACTTTTTTGCATTCAATAAGGTATTTGTGAATGTAGATTTATCAAGTTGAGTACATATGATTGTTGAAAATCTCGAGGCATTGTGTAAACCTTGAGTACAAAGTATAAGTATTCGCATTATTTGACAATATGTCTGCTATTATTACAAAGTAATGTTACCTATCAAGGTAATATATACTGTGTTCATTGGAATCCATGATGATATTCTTCGGGTGACACACTAGGTTTTGTGACACTTAAGGAGAGAGAATTTAGACTAACAAAATGGATAAATACATGAAGTATCACTCATTATGAGGTATTGTCCATTTAACACACTACCATATTGAATCCATATCGCAAAGCTGAAAGTACTTCGTGACCATGGAAGGGGCTCCTCGCGGAGTACATGCAATTACCGCCTTTCATGATTCAGTTGTTCGAGACTTTATGGATGGATTGACTATTAAGAATAATCTCTAGACCAACATGAAGGTACATACGCTTTGTTTCACTAATATCGCCCAAGTGGGAGAATGCGATTTTCCCTTTACGTGGACTTTACACTAAAATTAGCCGAATTAAGTTTGGTCTAATAAAGTGAGATATATATGGACTCTAATTAGTTTAATACACGGTTAGGGCCGAAAATGCCCACAGAATGAGAGGGCCCGTGGTCAGAACTCTATAAATAAAAGCTCAAGTCCCTCCCAACCTAAGGATACAAGCATTCAGACTACATACGTATTCGTAGAGAGATATTTTCTCTAACAAGTGAGAGGCAGTCTCATTAAGCCAGTGTCATCAATCTGGGGATAAGTGAGAAGATCTTGAGATCGTATTTTGCAGATCTTCATTGATTCCGCATCAAGCAACCATGGATTCCAAATCAGGTATGCTATTTTTCATATTCTCTTTATTATTATGTTTTGTATTCTAACTGTGGTGATCTAGGATGAATTAATCGTGTCCTACATGCTTAACACGATCTGATGCTCTTCAATAGTTTTCTATGGAGTGGGAAACTTCCATAGAAGGAAGGGAAATGATAAATACCAAGGATATGGTGATACCGCAAACCAAAATTTAGAAACTACCCATATAAAATTTTGGTGTTCTCAACGCTTTTTTGTTTCAGAATTGAATACATATCTCCATGAAATCCTAAGCAATGTATTGTCCATAATAAACACAACCAAAGGAAGAAAAGCATTCGAGGTTACCACCAGCAGAAATTGCTTAAGATAACTATCAAAATGGTGCAGAAACTGATGTGGCAGAAAGATGGCAACACTTGGGAAAGAATGATAATTACTTGGGCTTGTAAAGTTGAAATGCTACAATCATTTCCCATGGCATGTAACACATTCCTAAGATCCAAATTTAGCCCATAAAACTCACCTTCCCCCTTGATATAGATCTAATAGGTCGAGGGAATGTCATCGCAATATTTGATTACATAGTTATTTACTCATCCATTGCCCAAGAGGTAAGATACTATAGGAGCTTAGCTATTGTTGGTTCGTTGGGTCTTCCTCTACGGTCCGTCAAACCTCCTTACTTGACAAAGTGTTAATGTTAACAGAAAACATAAGAGAACTTGATGAGAGCTCATTCGCTTATTTTGGCGCTGCAAGAAGTTGTAAATGTATTGCTGGTGACTTAGCCTCCTCTGTTCATAGAATGAAAATCACTTTTGGCGCACTCACATGCGGCTCTTAAAGAAATCCTCAGAAAGTCATTGACAATCGATTTTGAGGTTTGATTTTCTGGTGCTGGGTTATGTATTGAGTTTGAGGGTTTTTTATCGGGGTCCCTCTTTCTGTATACCTTTAGTGTATTCTTGTTGTTTCTTTGCTCTTTATTAGTTAATATATTGCTTTTTATTGATTAAAAAAGTATATATTTGATTACATAGTTATCCAAGAAATCCCCTGGGCTGGACACAGAAAACCACCTAAACTCAAATTCTTCTTTACCAACCCTTTCAACAACAGCCCTCTTCTCAAAATTGACGCTGAGAGGGAGAGCTACTGGGGACCTAGCAATAGCTGCAGGCTGCCAACCCATTTTGTTAACAAGGAAATCCTACGTCTTGGTAACTTTCTTCTCAGACAATTGCATACATTGTGGACGTCTTCTGAAAGCCAGCAGAATCTCATCATCAGACCAGCCCCACTTCCTATAAATCTCCATTTTTGGCTGCAGAGTTGTTTCAGTCGTTTGACAGAACAATCGGAGTGCATCCACGAAGGTATATTTCAAAGGATCAAACCCCAGTTCCACAACCCTCTTGACATTTTCACTGAATTTGTCGCATCTTTGGCTGATTGGGTGACAAAGCACCACTAAAAATGAGATGTGGGATATGGGATATGGGAACTCCAATTTCCCTCAGAAATTTAATATTAGCAGCCATGGTCCGCTCCAGATTTTCACAAGAACTCCAGGACGATCTTTCTCTGAGAACCTTACGGCGTCTTCAGTACTGATATTTAGACTCATGAGGAAATTATATTTAGAATTAGAACCTTCCAGGCTCCTCTTCAGGATAATTGGGTTAGAAGACAGAATCTTAGCAAGATCAGCATCAGAAATGCCCATTGAAAAAATCGAGTTTGGGCAAGAGAAGGATTGATCTTGAGCAGTGAAGGAAGCTTGCTCACAATTTTGATGATATGGGCGTCGGTACATCCATAGTTTCTAAGGAGCGATAACAGAATCTGTGTGTTTAGGGTTTTCAATGCGTATCTTCTTGGACGTAGAAATTGCAGTTTCTGGGGACAACCCACATGAGTTTACGAGGTAAGACACTCTGAAAGAATGCTGATTGGATGCTGAAAAACCTCTGAAGGTATTTGGAAGAAAATACAGTTGGGTTTTAGAATCTGTCTGCCATATTTTGGGGATTAACTCTAGTCTCTTACAGATAAATTGAAGACACATTTGAAAGAATGCTTCCCGTTCTCAACAACTCCCCCCCCCCTTCTTTACCGAAAGTTCCTTTACTGAAACATTTTCCTTCCCTGGATTTTCTCTTTCTAACCACGCTTCGAAACCACTTTGGCAAGTGCGTTATTTTGGCCAACAAAATAGCAATCTAATCCAACCTTAATTCTAGGTGGGAGGCTAGGCCAAATTTGATCCAGTTTTTCGGACCATAAAAATAGAAGCCCATTCCTAATTTTGGATGGGTCGAGCTGAAATTTTCTACTCTAATCACCAGGAAAAAGAAATTAAAAAAGGAACATTTGAAAATTAAATGTTGTTTTCCTCGTTTTTTTTATAATTATATACTTTATTTATAATATAATAAACTATTCCTACTCGGAATCGAGAACCTGATACCCCTCCTCTCCCCTCCCCTTCCTATGTCATGCTTTTTTGAAACGTTGAGATAGGCATGATTGGTTGTTTTTCTCTTTTTGGTTCTTATAACATTTTTTGTATTGCTTTTAAAAATTATCTTATAAACATAGACAAAGATTGGCCGGCTGTTTTTCTCTTTTTGCTTCTTATAACATTTTTTGTATTGCTTTTAAAAACTATCTTAAAAACATAGACAAAGATTAAATATAAACATCAAATATACAATAATACTTATAACATAATTAAAATTATTTAAAAATTTAAACAAAATTTATAATACAAAATATTAATAACAATTTTGAAAAAGTCATGCCTCAAGTGGTAAAGGGATGAGATAAGGATACAACAAATCACATGTTCGAATCTTTGTAAAAACATAATATTTCAATGTAATAGTGAATAAACGTAAAAAAAAAAAACTATTTTCCAAAATAGATTTTTTAAACCGTTTTTAAAACCACTTTATCAAATAAGTCTAAGTTCTTATTACAAATTTGTTATTCCAAAACACTCATATCTTTCTTTTTTTATCTCTTCAAAACTCTTAAAATATTTAGAAAAAAATAAACTTTTAAAAAAAAAAAAAAAACATATAACCACCTTCAATTTCTAATTATTTATTTTATTTTTATTTATGTATTTGAAGCACTACATGTCATACTTAATGCTTAAATCATGTTTCTGTAGTAACATAATTCTATAATTTAAAAAAAAATATATATATTCATAACTTCGGATACAACAATTACATACTAGTAAAAGTATTAGAAAAACAAAGAGCTAAATATTTAATAATATTAAACATTATTTAGAACAAAAGTTTTATTCTTTCAACTTTTTATTCTTTCTTTTATAGCATTCATTTTCCTTAAGTAAGGAGGAGTTATTTTTAGTCATTATTGGCCAGAAATCACATGTGTCTTTACACCCCTTTTTATCAATTTATTTCTTAAAAAAAGAAAAAAATTGTTATTCCACAAATATTTGGGTTTAATTTTGTTTTTCGTGTTTCATTGTCTTGTTACGGCGTTTGGTTTTTTGTCGTCAGGTTTCAATGTTTTATTTGTTGTCGTTTTGTTACGTCGTTTTATTTGTATTAGCGATTTAGATGGATAAAAAAAATCAAATTACGCTCATCAATATGTTGTAGAATTCTAGTCGTAGGTGTTTTATTCACTATATTATCAAATTTATAGGCTTTTAGCTAATTTATTATGATATTAGCCTGGGTGTTGTTTCATCATCTATGATTTTTAACAAATTTATATTTGTGTTTCTATTTATTTATTGCTAATTTGAATTAAATTTTTTTTAAAAAAGACTTTATTTGCAAATAAAGAATTATTTTCTTTTCTATTCTTTTTTGACAACACAACAAAGAATTCTTTTATCGTTTTTATGATATAGTATAGCTTGTTAGGCAAAGTAATTTGAAAGTATTTAACCGTTAAATATACTAAGCATTTGACAAAATTTAGATAACATTTTAAGAATATGAAAACTACTTCAAGAATCACTTAAAGTATTTTCTAGTGTTAAGACTTATAGGTGATTCTCTAAAAAATACTTTTAGAGAAAACATTTCCTCCAAAAAACTTTGAATAGAATTTGTGAAATTTTTTTTTTTTTTTAAAGAGATAAATTTATGGATTGTGAATTCTTCTTATTTAACAAATAAAAAATTAACCAAAACAAACCGAGAAACAGAAATGAAAAAGGCTTTGATACCATTGTAGGAAAAAATGGAACATTTTCAGGTTACCTTTAGATATCCATGCCCAATATCAGTTGCTTCTTTGTTTTATCGATAAAGATTTCTCGCCTAAAGTAACGAATCCAACCACAAAATACGAACCATTGTGTTTCCACAACACAAAATGCCTTGATCTCATGTTTTACGCCTATTTTGATTTACTTGTTTTTCTACTCTCTGAAGAAAATCCCATGACTGCACCGATAGTGGAAGAGGATACCCTAACCTGACCACCCCACTATGATCAATCTCTATCTGTCTATTTAAAAAAATGTCAACAGAAGAGCTCCACAACTTGCTAATTACACTAGAGTAGCTCCAACAACAAATCTCCATTTCCAAATCCAAATCACTATTCATTCTTCAAATCTTTATTTTTCAAATTAGAATATTTTAAGAATATTAGACTAACCTCCCATGGCTCCAATCTTTTTATTTATGGATATTAGATTCTCAAGTTTTTCAAAGAGCCTCATTCACTCTAATTGAATTTCAAATTACTGCTATGGCTTTTAGAAAAAAAAAGAAAGAATGAGTGCTCAAAATCTTGACTAGCTTGGTACACTTTTATTGATCCAACCTTTATACCATTAGCTCTAAAGTGTTATTTCGATCATATCCATATTCTGCTCTCTGAAGAAATTTAGTTGAGATTGACCCATCTTCTGTCCCCTATAATGACTCCATAAACTTGTTAGTTAAGATATGACAACTAAATTTACGTAAAAGTATACGCATCGCTAACAAGTAATAAAGTGATAAGTGAGTTTCGTTCCCACAAGGATTGTGTTATCAAGTACTGACCTAATCTAGCTTTGGTTCTATTTGGATGAACAAATCTAGGTTGAAAATAAGATAAACTAGCATGCAAAATTACTACCTTAAACTACCAACGAAGATTCAAGACTCAATAACGAAAAACTAAAACAATCTAAAACCATAGGGCATAGACTTCACTATGATTGTAATTAATTGAAGGAAATGGATTGAAATGAGTGAAAGCTCATTGTTTATCTGTTATTGATGGATTTCTCTAATTCTTAGTTGCAATTGACACTTCAAGTTTTCACATTCTTTTAGTTTAGGTCAAAGTCATCTCTGCATTAACTACTAAGCTTAAGAGTCATTAAGTTTAAGAATCCATATTTCCATGTTAGACCCTTGGATATCTCCACCTCTAGGCATCGAACAACAATTCATATAGGTCCCTTTAAATTTTGGCTTCTCAATCTAGATTTGAAAGCTACAACTTAAATAGCAAGTGGCCAACAAACTATTCATAATAAAAACAATATGAATAATCGAGAAAAATAAACACTATATAAGAATATTAATCCATGGTTCCAACAATCAATCATCAATCGAGGCTACATCGTAGCCCTAGAAAAACAAACTAAAACATATTAAGAACAAAAGGAAACATAAAGGGAGAACATAGGGTAGAAAAGAGGAAAAATATGGGTTTTGATGAAGAATCTTCGTCTCTTCCTCGGATCTCTTATCAATGAGGCTTTAATTTGACCCAAAGACTCTCGTCGCCATTCCCTAATCTCCAACTCCTCTCCCCTACTCCAAGAATCGTGCCCTAGGGTGTTTTACACCCAAAGGAACTCCCAAAATTCGTCTCCCCTCCAAAAGCATGAGTTAGGGCACTCATATCATCAATTTTGGGCTCAAAAATGGGCTAAAATGCACCTACGACCAACCCCCGACATCACGATGTCATTCCCTCACATCGCAACATCATTGCAGCTGCTAGAGAAGTTGACGTCGTGACTTCACATCTCCTCTTTGTTTTCCTCTTTACTTTTCGAGGCCATAACTTTGTCGTCCGAACTCCAAATTGAGCAATCTTGGTCTCGTTGGAAAGCTTAGAGAGTGTAGAATATGGATATGGCCATAGATAACACTTTATAAAGACCATGATACATTACATAGAATGAAGGAAATCATGATAGTGAGATTCCTATCATGTGTAATTATGTAGTATCTAAACTATCCCTAGTCATAGGATAAGCAAGATTAGACATTGTCGATTTGGACAAACTAGCACATGTTGTAATCCTTAATTTGATCAAGCAATTGGTATTATAAACTATGACCATCGTGATGATTAGAGGTATTACGTGACGCTTGATAAGAGAGGTCAAGGATTGTAAAACCCGCTTATGAGACAATCATATGGAGTATCTATGCAAACATCAATGATAGTCTCATCATAGCAATGGGGCAAGTATCCCTAAACTTGAGGTGCTCAAGGGTATCTTGAGTACCGATTCTATACTTTGACTTCAATCCTTATTACCTCAAAGAGGTTGCTCATATAATGATGATTTCAGATATTTCGAGATATTCACTGCAATTGAGGCAGCCATCGTGAGGATTCACCAACATGATAGGAGTGTATACCCTAAGCTTCAGAGGAGATCATTATCAAATCTCTAGCGAGTGGAATATCATGACAGAGTCTTCTGACATCCTTATGAGGTCGGATCTTGAGACAAGGAAAATACACTTAAGATAGGTGTGGCGTAGCCAATCTAGTGGGAGCCGAAGCATAGTCCATGCTCTGAAACAAGTGGGGTATAGTATGGAGTGAAAGGATAGTGTTTGTCACTCCGGAATCCCGATCTGACCCGGACGGCGAATCCGAACCGAGTCCGGGGCGCGAGACTATACTATATAATCGACTCATCGACCGTTTCTTCTCGTGAGTCAACTTTGTTCCCCGTGGTTATACAACAATTTCGTAATAACAAAAGTCACTTATATACAAAAGAACTAACACTCAGCTGGGTGTCCATCGCACCATACACATATACGAGTCCCATTTTACTTATACATTTATATTTTCTATTGAATATATTTCTGTAGCACCTGGTCATGAAAATATAATCATACTTTATCGAGTTTGCATCTTATACAAACTTTCTACATATACATATCTATTTTACAAAATGAGATTACTTAGCTAGTATGAGCACTCTATCTCCGAGCCGGGCCTACTTCACATGTGGGATGTCCCGTCTCATCCTGTCTTCTACTGCAATCATACACGGATCGAACACCCACGCCAAGCCTTTACGCTATGGGAACATACATGACAACCACCAATGGTGATCACATGTTTATACATATGTATTTCATATATCTATACATATTCATATAACTTTTATTACTTATCATTTTTACATTCCTATTGCATGTCAATCTTTTCCGCTACATGTTCTGTCTTCGTATATTCTTTATCTATACTTTACTATTTTCTGCTTTATACTTCTTACATATTCCATACTTCTCATCTTTCCGTCTATGACTTATTGCATTCCATGTACTATTACTTATATCATTTCTTAGACTGCATATATCATGTCTTATTTCATCTAGTATTACACGCCCATGCTATACCTTTTCATTTTCTTCTATATTCATAGATTGCATTTTATCAGATACTTTCTCATGTTATATGCTTTCATCTTGTACTTTCTTATATATTGTCATCCCCAGACTATCTTATATACTTCATATACATTTGTACGCTTCATATTCTATCATATACTTAAAAGCCAGATACTTTCTCAGATTTTTTCATGTTGGCTTAAAGCCAATACTTTCATATCATATCTTTCTTTCATATTACGTGAATTTCTATCTCATCTTTCATATATCTCCCGTAGAGTATAAGAGACTTATACTTTTACTATCATATCATATACCACATATGTGTTCAGCATATGCTTTCTATGTACTTTCTAGTATTTCAGGATTACAGCATTGCTATACCTTCATCTTATACTTTATATTACTTTCTTTCATGCTCAGAATACTGCGTATCAAGTGTAATTGGTTATCACATACTGTGTCCATATACTCTTGTACCTTTACATACTTTCTATACTTTCATGTCCTTTATACTGTATTTTGCTCTTGTAAAGGCATACTATCATCGCACAGCAAATACATGCTTCATATCATACTACATTCATGAGGACTTTGTATATATATTTCTTTGGCGGCTACCTTCACTTCTTTATATTCATGCCCGCACCACCTTGTAGCGGATACCGGAAATAACCATACGTACCTGAAGGTACTATCACTCGTATTTAGACAAAGGATTCTATATATACCCATGTATCATTATCAGAGAATTGGAAGTGGATCTATGCTATGTAATACATAAGGCACTCAAACTACAAGATATAACTGAAGGTATCATCACTTGTATTTGAGATGCTGATCTCGGTGCCATGTAATATCCAAACGATCTGTCACCCACCAAACTGTGGCCCTCTGATATTCAGATCAGATGTCAATGATCAGAATCTCCCCATAGGCACGCTCACATTCATCCTCTACCGTGCTCTAAGCATAATCGGGCTTTATTAGACTTCTCTCAGACATATTCCAAGCATGAATAACTATTGTTATCATGATTGCTTATGCAACATATACTATCATTACTTTAATCAGACTGCCTTACATTCGTAGCTTCATGTTACGCTTCATATTTCCTATAATATATATATTCCTATATTTTTATCATGCATGCATTTACTCATTCATATATTCATATATGCCTATCAAGCATCATATTACGGTTCTCATATTTCGCTATAATACATATATTCCTATATTTTTTTCTATCATTTAGTTTTGTCTTCGTATCATATATGTAATCCTATCATATATCATGAATGCATCTATGTACTTTGTATTCATATATTCCTCCATATATATCTTATATATCTATATCCTTGTGAGTTCTTTTCTATCATGATTTAGCGCTTATTCATGTACTCTTTCTTATATTTCCCCTCTTTCTATCATGTATGCTCTTTTTACTCATTCATGTGCTTCATTGTTCCATCTATTGCTTATGTATGATAAATCATATATTCATATCATATACTCTTATATATTCATATCATGTCATCTACTTCATAACATTATTTTATATCTTGTTAACTTATATCTTCATGTACTTTTTATCAGACTATCATATCTTTCATGACATATACCTATCATCCCTATACATTTCTTATACTTGTAATGCTTTACTTAGATTATCAAACTGCCCCATCTCCCGTATGAGAACAATTATAGACTCTTTCCTCGATAATTCAGAGGTACTTTTCTTTATCTATGCTCCTTTATTATTATTTCAATATATATATATATATATATATATATATATATATATATATATATATATATATATATATATATATATATATATATATATATCTATTTCTTGTTCATATCTATCCTTTTCTTATCATGATTCCAATTAACTTTAACTAAGCAATTAGTACAATTTGGTACAACAATCCACTTTTCAAGACAAGATAAATTAAATTCATTAAATGGTTATGGTTAGATTCTAGACTCACTAGCCTTTCCATGAGTCCAAGAATACTCCATAATGGAGTCCCAACTAAGGAGTTATGCAAGTCAAAGTGTCATGAAGAAAATCAACAACTTCACAGCACCCCAAGAAGAGCAGCAACCACTGCCTTGTCATTTTCGGGGTCTTAACTAATACTGACACTGGGGTCTTTGTACTAATTCAGCTGTGCTATGGTCTTCCAACCGGAACGACTCAACCGAGCAATCGAAACTCAAGATATCGTCCCAAACAACCGACTACTCATGTTCAAAATCGAACTTTAAATCGCTTTGAACATGTTTCACTTCTGAGTAATTTTTGTGACCACACAGAGTCAGAATTTGAAGGTACTTATTTCATAGGTGTTTTGTTTCTCTTGAAGTATAGTTTAATTAGCCATTGAATCACTTAAATCGGATAAGAAAATGTGAGTAAGTTATGACCAAAATTGTTTAAAATGGGTTCCAAAATAGAGCATCAAGTACCTGCATTCTATATCAAAATGATTTAACACTTATGGTACTAGTACCACTCTGTCGGTACCGGTACCACTCTAGAGGTCTTTCTAGAAGTAGTATTTTTCTCCATTTTTCCATATTTTGCTACCCAACCAACTCAATAATCTATATATACACATAAAAAACCAATTACTATTCATCTCAGAACCTCTATTCTACTCAAATCATCTTTCACCATTTATCTTACTTCAAAAACCTATCATGAATTCCCTCCTTAAAATAATTCATAATATGGTCATAACCTATACATAAAACTAAATATATGATTAGTTAGGTTTGTTCTAAACCCTAACTCACCATTAATATTAAACTTATGAATCCAACCTCAAAGGAGGATTCTATTACTTCCCCACTCCATACTCTTGATTCCATACAATAATTCATTCCCAGTATTAGGTTTCACAACCCACAACCCAAAACATGTATCTATATATGAATCCAGTAATTCATACTAGTCATGCTAGATTTCATACTACAATACAGTTCCACACTCCGTCTCTCTTCCTTTCTTCTTTCTCTTTCTCTCTTCTTCTTCTCTTCCTCTCTCTCCTCTTCCTCTTCTTCTTCTCCCCTTCTCTCTCTTCTCTACGGTTTTGGTCTCTGTAAAATGAGACCAATTGCTCTCATCCATTTATTACACATGTTTGGCCTTTACTTTAGATTATTTTCTATTTTTGCATTTATAGGTCCTTTCTCTCTTATTATTCTCAATCTAACATATTCAATTTCTCATTTTCTCGGTCCTCTATTCTTTCTAATTTCTTATTCCATCTTTTCAAATTCCATAATTGCATACAACCTATTGATTTATGTTCTATATCCTCAAGGTAAATGACTAATTTTACCTTATTTATTATTAATTACGTGTTTCAGTTTATTTTTTATTTTTTAGTATCTTTCATTCCCTAAAAAGCCTCATTTTATTTATTATACCCAGTAAAAACATGTTATAAAACGTTAGGGTATAATTTGGGGTGTTACAAAGAGTTGCACAATATATTGTCTATGGAAGTGGTTGGGGGAATAAACCATTGACTCTATCAATTAAGGTCATGACACAGATACGCTTCATGACTCAAGCCAAGAATAATGGTTGGATTTATGCCAACATAAATCGGAAACTCTCTTAACAGGGTCACACTTGTAGAAGAATAAGAAGAATAATTTGTCTTGGATTTGATCCAAATAGAAAGAGAGCTTTATAGTTGGACATTCTCGATTAGCCACCTCGACCATGGTCAGTCCAAGAGCCTATCAGATCATAAATGGGCTAAAATCCTAAAACGAGCAAGCCCCATGTGCATGACTTGCACATGGTCGACAACCCCACTTTAATGAGGGGTATCTTGTCCTTTTAGACACCCCCAAACTCAAATACTTTATACTTTTTTTTAATAAGGTTCATAGAATATGGGATCTAAATATCAAGGTAATAACACAAAGGTAATCTGCCGCAGGCCGGTCATGCATTGCGGCGGCTGTCACGTGGTCCCGGCAAGTTACGCGTGCTCTGGCTGCACCGCCCAGCCACTGCCCGTCGCTGACACTCAGAAGGTCAGAGAGCCACGACACCAAACGACCGTCCTTATCACGACAAGAAATTTTGTCAGAATGACCTTCTTGGGTTCTCTCGCTGGCGATAAAGGAGGATTGACCGTCGCGACACCGCTTCATACGCGACACAAGGCCTCCCTGCCTTGTCTTAACACACCCCTACCCCTACTAGCAGGCGATGTGCCGGTAACCCCACAGAGCTCCCAGCCGATACTTCCAACGACTAGATAATTTCGTGGTGCTGTTTATTGTTTATCGAAAATCCAGATAAAATTTTATTTTTAAACTTGTGATTATATAAAATTTCAAGAGGCATGACAACTCCATATAAGATATGTCCCAAAACCCGTAATACAAATTACACTTCTAAAAATATGGCAACCAATAACATTTTCTTCGTAAAGAGCCTCGTGCTCATAGCATGTTATTACGCACAACTATACAAGTGCAAAGTGTTTTCTAATAGTAAAGTTAAGTTACAACAGAAATACAACACATATAACTGACGTTGAGGACTTCTATATGTCCAAATATATTCATGTAGATTTAATTCGTGGAAATAATTTTTAAAAACAGAAAATAATGAGCTTAAAAAGGGCTTAGTGAGGTATGCTTTATAAATGCTTGTTTTCTCGAAATATCCTTAAAACTTTAAACTATCTCACAAAACATTTTCATGAAACCTTGTTTGCTTGCTATAAAGTTTTTAAAACTTTTCATAAAATGTTTGCTTGCTTTTATCATGGTCGATTAAGTCAGATGTAAATGCTTAAAATATATGATCAACCACTGAGGTCTTTCTTGCTTACTCCATCTCTAGTAAACACTTAAATCATGGTTCTACCGTGCCGGCGGAAGGACCTCAGTCCACATCACCTATTCCGTAAATATGGTGGAATGTCACCCATCACTACATAATAAGCTAGAAGCACAACTCCTTTTATACTCATACGTGCCACTCAGCCCTCTCTAATATGTCATAATGCATGAGCTAAGTCACAATTACAAGAAATTTAAAACAGAATTAATCATAACCTAACTTCTCAGATAAAATGAATACTGACCGATAATGTCATTAAAATTGTGTGGATCGAAGGCCCTAATTTCTATAAATTAAGTAATTTTGCTTGCTTGCTTTTTTAAAATATGGTTTTAATAAATCAAACCATAGTTTTTAAAATATGGTTTAACTAATCAAACTATGTTTTTTAAATATGGTTTAACAAATCAAAACTATAGTTTTAAAATACATGGTTTCAACCAAACAAACCATAAGCTTAAAATATGGTTTAACAATTAAAACCATAAGTTTTTAAATATGGTTTAACAATTAAACCATAACATACCAAATGTAAACGATTTATAACAATACACTGTATTGAAAATAAAGCTTAGAACACTCACATTCGCTTACAATAATTTGAGCAAGACTTACAGAATTCTTCCATTCGCTTTCACCCTACACACTTAAGAAAAATGCATAAAAACATTAATCTGGCCCACAGAATCGCCAGAAATTTAACTAGGCTTCTACAAAGCAACTATATTGAAACGGACGACTGATTTAACTAACTTCACATCGCAAGTCATGGTTAGTCACCACATTCATATAAAGCCAAATGACCAAATTATCCTTGAGCACAAACTTTTTCCAACAGTACTCTCTAGACTTTATTACCCAAAAATTATTCAAATAGTCTTCAAAAATTATGAAACTCTCAAGTTTAGTCCCTTATATATCCAATGACATTTATTTAAATTTTCACTTAAAATTTTCTAAGGTCTCAACTACATAACACAAAATGTATGCAAAATATTGCTTTTTTTTTTTTTTTTTTTTAAAGACAACACACACCTTTAAAACTTCCTCACCTCTAAAACCAATCCTAATGTTGTCCAAAATTAACTTCACACATTGATTTATTATTAGCTGTGACTGTTATTCATAACTAACCCTAAGCACCCAAATCGATTATAAACCAATTGGTACAATTTTTAACTTTAACATCTTGATTACCCAAATTTGCAAAATGACTTTTCACACATAATTCAACTTGATTTATTTATGGAACTTGGGGTTACAATTTGCATACATTCTTCAAGTAAATTATTCCCTAGAAGTCTATTTTACCCATAATTTTGAATCACTAATTTGGATGAAGGAAACTCAACTTATTAAAACACCATAACGATACCTTAAAAAACAGTAAGATACCAAGTGAGCTACCCTGAGCTCATCTTTAAGCCCATATTCAAGAGCGTTAGAAATACAATTTGTTCCTGGTCCCTTCTATACATTTGTAGCCCTATCTCTTATGGTTCTTTACCAATTGGAATCACTTCATTTGGATGATTATAACTTAACCTATAGCCAAAACAAGAATAGGGGTTTTGACAAAATTCTCGATAACATTTCGAAATCAAACATTTCTTTTACAAACATTACACAAAACCAATCCAACCAACAATACTCTTTCTCAAACTCCTCAACTCCAAAACTCATGAACCAAAAACTCTTTTATCCACATTTGGGTTTTCTCACTCAAGCACAAATAAAAGGATTTAGGGTTTGTTCTACCAACCTGATTTCAATACTATTACACCCTTCTTGTTCTTGATCACCAAATCCTTGTTCATGGGAGAAATCACAATTTTTCCCTCAACACTCAACCAGATGATGCCCAGCCTCCCCAAACAAAATTTAAATGAGAGTTTTTGTCTCTCAAAGACAAAAATGGTCTTTAAACTCTATGTTTCTTAAGGCCTTGTTCTCACACACAAATCCCCATTTCTCATTTTTTCTACTTTAACACTTCATTTCCAATTTCATTTTCATTTTATTTTCATTTACATTTTAACATCTTTACATCTTCTCCTTAGGACCCTTGTCCCATTTGACATTTTTTACTAAATTCATTTCACTCTTCAAATACCTGGTTGCATATATTTTTCAGTTTCCGAGCATTTAATTTGAAAATTTCATTTAATTATTTTGAATTAACTAGTTTAAGCCATTTCTCGACTCTTCTAGATTTTCGTAGAAAATCTCGCCTTCTGAAATTACCGGATTTGCTTATCACCTGTAAAATTCAGAAAATTCCATTATCTCTTAATTCGATTTAAACTTTTCAGTCACAAGATTTGCAAGACGCATTTTTAATAAATAAGAAATTGGCTTTTTACTATCCCAGATCTAGAGAATTTTCTGTGGCTTCTCCAACCATTATGACAATTTATTATTATTATTATTAGTATTATTATTATCCTTAAAAAAAACGTTAAAAATTACTACTATGGCACTCAAACAATTAAGGAAGCCCTTAGTGCACATATGCGACCCTACGGTTACACATACCGTACACCCTCTCGGGACGGGGCATTACAAATCCTCCCTCATTTAGAACATTTCGTCCTTAAAATGAACAAACTAAACTCAAAGGAAAGAAAATACCTAATCAGGTGGTCAGCTGAGGGCTACTTAACACGCTCTGTAAGCCTCTAGCTGCATTGCTTCTTCTCATGATTCTTCCACAGACTTTAACTAAAGGAATCACCTTACTCCTCAACACCTGTTTCGCGATCTACACTCATGATAAAGTGTTTCCTCATGTCGTTCTCTTACGCATCGCTTCCAAGACATGAATGGATATGGACGATTTAACATCGACACATTCACGGAATGGGTCATGAACTCGATAACTTGGGGCACCTCAACCCGTAGTTATTGATCCCACCTTGCTCACAATCTCATAAGGCCCTATAAATCTCGGACTCCAGCTCTGCTCCGCCTCAAATCTCAAAAACACTCCTTCCAAGGGAAATCTTCAGCACTAGCACACTATCTCAATCGGCAAGTCTATGTGACTCCGCTGGCCCGTATAACTTCTCTGGTTTATTTTTGTCTGCCTTTCAAGTTATCATGCATAAATTTTCTACTTTCTTCCAAGTGACCAAGACTAATTCATGCATTTTACCACTTCTTTCACTGAACTTTCATCCCATGACACCGGAGTCCTACATTTCTACCATACAACACAAATGGAGATAGATTACTCCTGGTATCGGGCTTGATAGTTGTTGTTGTAAAGTAACCCATCAAGGCTAAATGAGTATCCCCAACTCCTTGAATTCCATCACACAAGTTTCGCATAATCCTCTCTAACGCTTGAATGGTCTCATGACCGCCATCCGTCTCGAGGATGAAATATCGTCAAAATGAAGGCAAGTACCAAGTCGTCAGAATCGGCCAAAACCGATGAACTGGGTCTCGATCTGAAACTATCAAACTGAACCCTCATGAAGTCCCATACTATTCACCATACAACTAGCTAACTTTTCTAGAGAATCCTCAACATTAACTATGAAAATTGAGATTTCATTAATCGAATTAACTATCACCTATATAGCATCAGGTCATTTTTTGAGTCCAGGAAAGTTGTCACAAAACTATAGTAATCTTTCTCTTCTCCCATTGGCTACCGGAATATGAGCAACTCCATCTTCCCACGGCCTGATGCTCTCCTCGTCACTACGACAAAAAGCCAGTATCCGAGCACTAAACCCGGCGATCTCTTTCTTTCATCCCATTCCACCAATAATGTTCTTTCAAAGTCCCTCAGACATCTTGGTACTAATGAGATGCATAATATAAGAAGATGAATGTGTTCTTCATAATTGTTCTTCACTGCCATACCGCACACAATACATTCTTCGCTCTTTCACTATCGGTTATTATCTGGATTCAAAACCCTACTTCTTTCCTTTTCTATCTTCCTTGCTTAATCTCATTTGTGGATCCTACAACTGTCCTGCCTGAATCTAATCCAATAGGAGATGTCTAACATGAAATGTGGTTTATACAGCCTTGAACTCAGCCTCCAATATCACCCCTAAAGCTCCCATCCACCGCAACAAAGTGGAAGATAAACTGATCTCATACGAGACAAAGAACCTCCCGGCTCGCCTAATTAAGGCATTTTCGACATCGATAAACCCACAAAGGCTGTGCCAGAGTCCTTAATCAACTCGGCTCCCCTGTGCTTCTCTAATCTCTTTCCTCGGGGGAAAATATATTGAAGACTCTATGATTTGTAAAGATCCCAAGAAGCACCACATAAGTACTCGGCTTCCATTCTTCAAGGAAAACACGATTGTCAAGAAGCTCTAAGTCGTGTGTAGGTGATTCTCCTCATGCTCTAAATGCTGCCTAGAGGCATACAGAATCAATCTTATCATTCCGCATCAAACACAACCAAGGCCCCATTTAGCATCACTATAACCACAAACCCATCTTCCCATCAGCAAAGCTGGGAATCGGAGTCGGTCAATCTACCCCTTCAACTCCTCGAAACTCTACTAGTAGGCATCCACCCAATCACATTCTGACATCTTCCTTATCACTGGTCAATCATATCCCGAGAACCCTTCAACAAAACTTCCCTAGAATATTACTCCAACTAAACCAAGGAAGCTTCACCTTCCGACACACTCACGTTTGACTTTACCAATATTAATACAATCCTATTTTCTAGTGATCCATACTCACCCCCTCAAATTGAGATCACATGATTCCAGAATGCCACTTGTCAAGCCAAACCAACTTGCCTAACTAGCATACAACCCGCCGCCTCCTTGTAGGTCTACAACACAATCCTCAAACAAGCCTCAATGTTCCCTAGACTACTTGAATGTTCAGATATTTCACGACAAAGACCATGACTTAACCTACCCAACACAAATTGGAATAATTCCGGTTCACAACCATAAAACATTGTCGGGCATTGTCAAAACTAAATGGCATCACCAGAACTCATAATGCCCAGAGTGTCCCACGTGCCTTAGGTCATCACCCCTCCCCAGACCTCAACAGATGAGCACCCCCACCTCAAATCCATCTCTGAGTACACTCTAGACCCTGAAGCCACCGAATAACTCATCGATCCTAGGAGTGGATATTGATTAAGTGATGGTAATCAAGCCTGGCCAAGTTCGTAATCTATATTAATGTCCACAAACTGATCTTTCTTTTCATTGAAGAGAACTGAGCTCCCTGCACAGAGCCATGTTTCACGAATGAATCCCTCTATCAACAACTCTTCCAACTCGAGCCTTAAGCCCTCTAACTTCAGGTTTCATCCTGCTGAGGAATGAAATGGCCTACCCCGGGATCAAATCAATGGTGAACTCCTTCTCTATCCTGGAGGTAACCTCGCAATATCATCTAGGAATACATCCTGAACTTCTAACAATGGAACTTCATCCACTAGAGTCCCTTCCTTCCCTGTTCTACCACATAAGCTTATATAACCCTGAATTTTTATGCAAGATCCTCTATAGTCACACGGCGAGATCATACTAGAAGATAACTCTCACCCATTCCTAACTTTACCTCCACTTCTAGCTATGCAACTCATTTCCTTTTATAACAATCTAACGTGGTCTACTCAGGACTACCTTTTGACGCCCTCTTTCCCCGACATAGTGCTTTACTTCCTCGCAAAAAATAAATTGTTTAGTACTTTGAAACACTTAAAATATGCAATTTTAATTTGAAAATGCATGGTTACCAATAGTATAAGAAAACTATTTATGCTTAATAACACAAGTTTCCAAGACCTGCCTGATATCAACTCTCGACACACTTCACTCTACTAGCAAAGATATGCGCAGAACTCCTATAGAGCTCCTAAATTGATACTCCAACGATTAGAAAATTTCCGTGAAGCTGTTTTGTAAAAACCCTGAAAATCCAAATTCGAAAAGCGGTAAAACGTAATTTTCGTCGAAATCCGGAATTTCAGATTCGATGACAAACGGATTTTACCATTGAATCATTCTCGCAAATCTAGCTACTACATCGATTTCATAGGAATTCAGACAATCAATTTCACGCTGAGCACCGACAAAGAAGACGACACCTGTACTCAAGAGTGGCTCAAGATGAGATACTTGGTCATGAGTTAGTCAAACAACAGCTGGCGGGGACCTAAGAGACGGTGGCAACACATGATCGAAGGGAAAATTCATGTAGATGGATAAGGTGATAAGGGTAATCCAAGGAGCCACTTAGAATGTGACATGTGGCGCGAGATATTGTCTACTGACTTCTCTATCTTCTCCCTGTCCGGTCGAGAGAAGAGGGGGCGGCCAAAGGCAAACCTGTGATTTGAAAAGAGAGTTTTAGAGAGAGACTCAACTTTCTCTCTAAACTTCCTACGATCTAATTTCAAATGGTGGTTTTGCTTATAAGATAAGAGTTCATCCTCACTAAGGCTTCAGATAGAGACCGAAATCTGTGAGGTTTCAACAAACCTGAGAGGTGGTAGGTCTTCTCCCTACTTTGGTTATTTTCTACCCTAAGGGCTGTGTAGTATCACTTAGCCTAAGGAAACCCGTTTTGGCTGTGTTCTTTAACCATGGGAAGCCGCACATCGTGGTAGTACACACAACCGGACTTAGAACTGGTTTTTAGGTGTGAAATACAGAAATTTTGCAGTGTGTCTTGTAATTGTAGCCACATCAATGAACTTGATGTTAGGCTTTCAATTTTCAAATTGACCTCCTGTAGAGACTCAAGTTATGGTCTTTTTACCCCAAACAGTCTAAGTGAAAGCCTTTAGAGGTCGCCTGTTGCAGGTCATCCTGCTAGAGGTCACCGCTTAGAGGTCACTGCACGAGGTTAGCTCACTAGAGGTCACAACGAGGTCACTGCCAGAGGTCACCGGCCAGAGGTCGCCGCCAAGCCGCCGCCTCATTGGTTTGACTACACAGACCTCCAACTCGAAGGTCATAACTTTTCGTCCAACTCCATTTCATAGTTCACTCAACCAAGTCAGGCTATCCTGAGATAGGTACGCAGAGGGAGTTTCATGAGGAAATGGATATGGCATGATAACATTTATGATGTGACATATGACATTCAAGTAGGATCATGCATTTTCTGAATGTGTTTATTGTCATTATATGCACTGAAGGGAGTAAACTATGGAGGAGATTATACCATCGGGCATTGCCCACCGCCGTGGGATCATTATTCTCGTGACATGTGGGAGTGGGTATGGGATGATTCATCGTTTTAGAGGCCGTTGCTTAAAAGAAAGCTTGATTGTGGCTTTTGACATTTTCTGTGTAAAACATGTATTATAACTCTAAATTTTGATATATGTTTTGTCAAGAGGCAATGTAATAACTCTTGAACTATTGGAAATGCAGTTGACGTATTTGCAGTATTATAATGGGGCCTGGCGGCCATTTCTTATCATGTGGAGAGGTCTCAATATGAGACATGTATTCAGAGGCTGACGGTTGTCAACGACCCCTCGGATTCAAATACAGTTCGTGCTGCTTGTTGAAACCCGTATAAAAATTTCTTATTTTCAAACTCATGATTTTGAAAATTTCAAGAAGATAACAACTACATAAGGTGATATGTCCCAAAACCTCAGAACACAAATTACACTTCTAAAATATGGCAACCAACAACATTTCTTCAAAAGAGCCTCAGCTCATACATACATATGCACAACTATACAAGTGCAAAGTGTTTTCTAATAAAAGTTAGTTACAGTTGAGTAAATACAGCACATATAACTAGATGTCAGGAGGACCTTGATATGTCCCAACGCTCTGCTGCATCAGATCTGGGAAAATAATTTTTAAAAACAGGAAAATAATGGAGCTAAAAGGGCCCAAAGGAGGCACGCTATAAAATGCCACTTTTCCCGGGTATGATTCAAAACTGTACAACCATTCATGGACCCTACCCGATCCACACATCGGTACGACTCGCTTAAATGAAAAAGAAAATGTGGGTTGATTTTTAGTTTTAGATAATCTGGCTCCGAGGAGGAACAATTTTGCTTGGGAGTCGCCACTACTTTTGCTTTTATTTATAAAGGAAACCAAGTAAGAACAAAAAACCTCATACCTCAAGATGAAAAAGAGGTCATGTAAAAACTAGATTTCCGGGTCCGAGGACGTTACCTATCTAGAAGGTACTCTCATGAGGTTGCACCCCTCTAGGTCTTAACTGTCTCAATATGAATTGCATGTGGAGTATATGACAAAGATCAAACCGCTTCCTAGTTACATAGATGACTAATCACACCAACCTACTCAGTGATCTAACATAAACACTTAACCAATCCAAACAATGGGAAGGCATCAGGTCCCTAGCCATGCGCAAATAGAATAGGTAGGGAAATAACATCATACATCATGCCTTTAAAACCAAATATCTATCCCATACCAGTTAAGTGGGAAGTTGTGTTTAAACGAGGTAAGTGGTTTGCTTGCTTTTGAAGACATATTCCTTAAATCCCACAAACCAAAACCATACTTATTCAATCCCATATTGCCCACTCACCCCAATTTCTTGTTCAAACTGAAAATGAACCTGCACCTGGTATGCCTACAAATTGCTTGAGCAACAGAGCACACCATAATAGATTCAAGCCGAGATATTAAAATAGGTCGCCCATGAGCCGTCTTGCACAACCACTCTGAATCGATTCTCAATAAGTCCAAACAATTGAGAAAGATTCTAAACTTGGTCAGAAAATCCCATAAGGAATCTAACAAAAACAATCTGATGTAATGATTCCAAGTCTAATGAGTGAGAACCAACTAAAGACGACAGTGAAAAATTTAAACGGGTTGCAATCAAGCCAACCCATTTTATTAAATGGAAGATCATGGGACTCACTAATTTATGCAATAGCCACCTAGATCCCTAAAACCAAATCAAATCTTGTTACCTAAATCCCATGAACATAGCTGCAAATTCAACAGCATAAAGCCCACATAGTCACTGTTTCCTAGAAGTCATGCTATTCACAAACGTCCCAACACAAATTTATGGAATGAACCCAAGTAACCATTCAGAAATGCAATGCCAAAAGGCTCAAACCAATCCTGTTGACAATGAGACAACCTTTGCATTCACACCTACATCTGCCCACACCAAGAACCCGGGCTATCCAACTCAATACACAAACCTAAGTCATTGCTTTCGAAATCAATCCTAATGAATTGGCTGGTCCGGTTTCCCAACCGGTTTAGCCGATTAAGAGAAGTTTTCGTGGCTTCGTAATCCCTCCTCACACAGAGTCGTGGACCCAAAAACAACGGAGTGGCACTCGACCGAACAGTGAGAACTGACACAACAAAGCAAAGTAGCAAAATTGTTATTTGGAAATCAATTTATTGAATCCAATGGTTTTAACTGATTCATCCATTGAGGAAAACCTCAAATTTGGTCATAATATTTTTAAAGAATAGGGGAAACTAACAAAAACAAACGGTGCGTGATTCGCCTTGATGAGTGAGAACCAACCGAAACAATCCGCTGTTTTCTAAAGCTAGACCTGCCTACAGAACTGAATCCCGGTCACATGAGCCGTGAAACCGTTCAAATGGCTGAGGAAAACCTCAAATCTCTAGTTAGAATATCCCTAAAGAATAGGAAAACTAAAAATAACGGTATGATTCTTAATCTCATGAGTGAGATCCAACCAAACAATCCGTTTTCTAAACTGGACTGTTCTTCATTAAATCGCTTAACTGACTCACGTATGAGCGTGAAAACCAGTCCAAATAGTTGAGGAAAAACCTCAAATTTGGTCAAAATATCCCTTAAAGAATAGGGAAACTAACAAACAAACTGGGTGCATGATTTTCAAATGATGAGTGAGAACCAACCTAAAACAACTGTTGTTTTCTAAAACTGGACTGCCTAGCCAGAAATCAAGCCGAACTGGCCTTCGTTTGAGGAGTTATGGAAACCTGTACAAATGGTTGAGGAAAAACCCCACCCTGGTTAATACTTAAAGAATAGAGTGGAGCCAGTGGTCTATTTCTTACTTTTCCACAAACGAGAAAAAAATCCACTACATCCGGTAAATCAAGAATGCATCTGAGCCTTAAAAGTGCCTAAACAGCCCTTCCACTCGATCTTTCATTTTATACTGATTCCCACCTCAGCCCTCTGAGCCTACCTCAGTTTTCTACCTTCGTCTTCCTGAAAGAGCTCCACAACGATGATACACACCCCATTAACGCTCCTTGCATTCACGAGCCACTTAACCTTTCGCTTTTGACTCGCTTCACCACTAAGAACCATATGGATCCGCTGATGGGGCCATAAGGAACCCAACCTGCCGCCCAATGACCTGCAAAATACGCTCAAGGTCAATCAGATCTTATGTGCCTGAAACCATATAGGATTTGGGCTCCAAAATCACAAAATCAGCTAGCCTGTCGTCGGCCTAACTAATCGTTGAACCGGATGCCAACCACGAGCTACTGATAAAAATTATGAAATTTGATAGAATTTTCCTGAAGAATACGGAGATCAACAGAAAAAAAACGGTGCACAATTCCAAGTTCGGGATGAGGGAGATATGATCAAACAAGGAGTGCTCACAAAATTACTCCAAAAACAAGTCAGATTCATATCGCCCCGATGAACCAACTAAACTGATTGTTAAACGGTTGACAAAATTATTAATTTTTCAAAACTCTTATGAATAAGGAATCCAACAAACAAACGGGCATATGATTCTCGAAGTTCTTCGACAAGAGATAAGGATCAAACAAGATCATGTCTGACATACTCTAATAAACTCCGATCGGGAGCTTAAAACCTCGAGGCTACACTGCCTTTTTTGCGGCACGATGCCAATAAAAAAAATCGCCACAATGACACTCCGAAGTGAACTACATACACATTCAATGGACAAAATACAAGCCCACTTGAGGCTCGGAAATTGACTAAGGTTAAATAGGGCCCTAATGGTGCCATATGAGAACGATAGGTGAGTATGACACTATGATAAACAAGGTTGAGGACAAATTGAGGGTCTAATTTTTACAAAACATTTTAGGAAACCTTGTTTGTTATAAAAGTTTCTAAAACTTTCATAAATGTTTATTATACAAGTTTCAAAACTTTTCATAAAATGCTTGCTGCCACTGTGCTGGTCGATTTAAGTCAGATAAATGCTTATAAATATAATGATCATCCACTAGAGGCCTTTCTTGCTTATCAGATTCTAGTAACAATGGAAAACCCAGAGTCTCTACTTCATGCCTGGAAGGACCTCGCGTCCACATCACTATTCGTAAATACAGAACGTTCCATCACCACACAGTCGTTGAGCACAACCCCATATACTCTAGTAATGCACTACCTGGGCCCTCCCTAATATGCCATAATGCATGAGCTAAGTTTGCCGACCAGGCAAATCTAAAATGCAATGCACCATGTCCCAACTTCCTGCATGTACGAATACCTTGATCGGCAATGCCGCTTTCAAAATTAGGGATTTATTCGACTTATAAAATATAATTTTGCTTGCTTGCTTTTAAAATAAGGTTTAACAACCAAAACCATGGGAGCTTTAAAATAATGTTTAACCAATCAAAACTATACTAAAATATGGTTTAACAAATCAAAACCATAAGCTTTAAAATATGGTTAGAATAAATCAAAACCATAAGCTTTAAAATATGGTTTAACCAATCAAACCATGTTTTAAAATATGGTTTAACAATTAAAACCATGTTTTAAAATATGGTTTAACAATAATAGTATTGAAAATAAAGCTTAGAACACTCACATCGATTTACAAGAATCGAGCACGACTTCACACTCCGCTCCGCTTACCCTACACACTCAAGAAATACTTCCGCGAAAAATATTAATCACCGCTGCATCAAACTTAACGTAGGCTTACAAAGTGACTATATTGAAACGGATTCGGATTTTAACAAAACTTCACGCACAAGTCACATTAGGGTCACACGACATTCATATAAAGTCAAATGACAAAATTACTCCTTGAGCACAAAAAGCCCTTAAAACTCCACTGACAAACTTTTTCCACTGCGATTTTTGACTTTATTACCTAAAAATTATTCAAACCTGCCTTCAAAATTATGAAACTTCATTGTGAACCTTTATATATCCACGACATCTCTTAAATTTTCAATTTAAAATTTCTTCTAAGGTCCTCAACTACATAACACAAACAGGACAAAACATGCTGTTTTTTTTTTTTTTAGACAAAGCAGTGACTTTAAACGTCTCACCAAAACCAACTCTAATGTTGTCCAAAATAACTTCAAAATTATTTGATTTGCTTAGACCAAGGTCTAACCAACCCCCAAGCACCCAAACCGATTGTAAACCAAATTGCATGCTTTTAACTTTAACATCTAGATTACTTAAATTTGTAAAATAATTTGCACATACCAATTTTCGATAGATTTATAAAGCACTTTAGGTTATACTCTGCATACACTTCCTTCAAGTAAATTATTCCCAGAAGTCTATTACCCAGAATTTGAATCACCAATTTTGATGAGTGAAATCAATCCTACAATAAAACACTATAACATCTAAAATAGAGGCATACCCTGAGCTACCCGAGCTCACCTCGTAAGCCCATATCTGGGAGCCTTAGAGATACAATTTGTTCCTGGTCCCTCTATACATTTTTTGTGTTCATTCCTTATGGTTATTTACTACAATTAGAATCACTTTATTTTGATGATTTATAACTTCTTAACCTATATCCAAATAAGAACAAGGGTTTTTTGATAAAATTTGATAACATTTCCTTTGAAAACTAAACATTTTCTTTTACAAACATTACACAAAACTAATCCAACCAACAACAATTCTTCAAAATCAACTCCAAAACTCATTTACAACCAAAACAAAACTTTATCCACATTTGGGTTTCAACTCAAGCACAAATAGTGCTGGGATTTAGGGTTCGGCTCTCTACCTCAAATCTCGATTCTTCACCAAGGTTCCTTCTTTTGTTCTCGATCACCAAATCTCTTGTTCCCATGGAGAAATCACCAATTTTTTCTCCTCCTCAACACTCAACCAGATGATGCTCTTTATCTTCCCAAACAAATGCCTAAATGAGAGTTTTTGTCTTCAAAGACAAAAATGTGGCCTTAAATCCCCATGTCTCATAAGGCCTTGTTTGCCACACAAATCCCATTTCTATTTTTCATAATTTACTTCATTTCAATTTCATTTTTCATTTACATTTTAACACTTACACTTTCTCATTTAGGACCTTAGGGAACTCCCATTCATTTTTACTTCAAATCTACTTCACCTCGTAAAATTCTCCTGGTTGTATATTTTTTCGCTCGAGCATTTAAATTCTAAAAATTTATTTAATTTATTTTAAATGAACTTAGCTCGCTTACTTCTCACTTCCAAGATTTTCGAAAATCTCATCCCTGAAGTTACCACGACTTATCACCAAAACGGTGTGAAAAAATTCCTGTTTGTCTCACTAGACGAAACTTTTCCTCGGGGTCACTAGATTTCGCGAGATCTAATTTAAATCTGGCCAGAGTCCATTCTGGCTATTCGAGATCTACGTAATTTTCTAGCTTCAACCACTATGGCAATTTACACACATATTATTATTAGCATTATTATTATCTTTAAAAACTACGTTAAAATACCACTATGGAACTCACAAAATTATGAAGCCCTCGTGCACATATGCGACCCTACTTCACATATCGCATCAAGACCCTGGACGAGGTAATACATGTTCAAACCTCGATCACATTGCCCACGGTCCGCAACATCAAAGAACCTCGCTACAACCTTGGTCGCCCGGGCCCCACCCCCAACCCCTCGTCGCAGTTAATGTGGGCCGAGAATTTTGTCGTGGCGGCACGAAGAGCCATTTGGCTAACCCAGCCACCCACGCAGGTCTATTGCAAGCACACAAGCCTGGTCGTATGCCTGGCCTACGCACCCTGTCGCGACACATAGCACAGCCTCGTTATGACACGGGGGCCGCCCCACAGTCTCTATCGCGACGCACCCTCCGTCGGCGACCGAGGTCTCATACTACAGCCCCATTCGCCTCAGGCTCCAAATCCTTATTTTCTGGTTCAAATACACTCTAAATTCAACACAAATTAGCCTTATTATTACAAAGGCCACGAACCCGAAAACTTTGCCAAAATGTATTTATTATACAAAAAAAGAGTTTAATTACAACTCTTGGTTCTTTACATAGTACAGAACTGGGTTTTTCTACCCAGGATTTTACATAATACAAAAATGAGGCCTAATCCGACCTTTTCTTCGCCACTAAGTCCTCGGATGCGTCCCATTCCCAAGTGCACCTTCAAGCATTCAAAATCTGAAAGTTCTCACGACTAGTGAGCAATGCCTGGTGAGCTGAATTTTCCTACATGGGTTACTTCCCTACCCATGCTCTACCATAAACTAAACAAACATTCAAATAAATCATGCATATTTCCCATTTAATGTCTACATGCCCGTCCCATGCCTCGAGCCTCACGACTTTCTCACACATGTACTTCCTTCATGTATGATATATCATTTCAAACAAAGATATTTGTTTGTTTGTTGACAACCTTCCTAAGATACATATATTTGTTTGTGGACATAATTCCTAATAATTGAAAGTGACAACCTCCGATATATTATAGTGACATACTGATAAATAGACTATGTGGACAACCCTCTGATATATTATAGTGGACATACTCCGATAAATAATTGTTGGTCAACCCTCCGAAATCATGTCATGCACTCACACCTACTGTTCTATTATGTCCCCATGCATATGAAATGCAACATGCCATTTTCATACCAATTCATGTTAATATATCAAGCATGCATATACTAACATAATTTACTCGAACCAACATGTTATTCAACTTCAGCAATAACACCAAAATCAACACACTAGTGCCAATCAACAATCAGGCAATTCGTATTGAACTGCCCAAAACAAACACAGTCAGGACTGTTCGAAAACAGTCCTAAAAACCCAATCACTCAGTTTCAATCTTTGGGACTGAAAAATACGGCCATTCAGGCCCCAAACACTCTAATCATTTGGATGGCTTTTAGCCAAAGACTAAACCAAGTAGGAGAAAACCCCTACCTCTTAGAGTTTGTCAAAACTCCTAATTCCCGATCCCGATGGAAGTCGAAATGCGAGGATAAACTTTCCTCTTTGCTCCGCTTGAAACCGCTGAACCGAATGTTTAAAATTTAGAGAGAAGGTAGAGCTTCTCTGTCTACAACTCCCTCTTTTCTTTCCCTTTCTATTTTCCTCCTCTCTCCCATCTCATCGGTTAGTTCAAGATGGGTCAAGTGGGATGTCCTCTCATTCCACATGTCATCACCTTATTGTCTCCCTTGGATTTCCTTATCCATTTATCCATCTACTTTGGATTTCCATCCAATCATGTGTTTCCTCATGTCTCACATGGCTTAAGCTCTTGTTTGACTCATTTTGTACTTGACATGTGGCGCACTGTGAGCCACTTAACACATGCCAAGTGTCTCGTGCTAGGGTAGTACCTTGAAAAATGTGAAATTTCAACTATCTTGAAATTTGACGAAATTCAACATGGTAGCTAGATTCCGCGAGACGATTCCAATGGTGAAGTCTGTTTTGTCATCCGAGATCTAGAAAATTTATGGATTTTTTTTAACCGAAATTACCATTTTATTCTTTCTTAGAAAATTTGGATTTTCCAGGGTTTTATACCTTTGATGTGCAAAGGGCTGATATAAAAGTTGGATATCAAAACCTAGATGTCATTGTGAAGCCCCAAAATCCGAGGGTCCGTTGATCACCCATCAACCTGCGAAATGCCTGTAGATACTGCGTAACTCGATACCACAACGGTGTCTCATTTACCAGAATCCATAATTTAACAAAAATCGGATAGAGTTTCCTTTGTACGAGGAGCTCTATCCAAAACCCAACCTGCACAATATACAATAGCATGACCCATCCGAGGCCCAATATAACACAATGACCACACTGAGTGCATTTATGAGTAAAAATTGACCACATCAGGCCCATTTATCCACATTCATATAAAAACATGTAAGACCATATTAAAAACAATCTATATGAGTTTAGTCTACAACTTTACATAAAGGCAACATGCTGGGAATTTATTTATTTAAAATATTACAAAATAATCATAAAGCCACAAGTCGACTTTCTTATCATACCTGATGAGGTTTCACCATTGGCGCATGTCCCACACCTGAAATGTTATCCCGTATAGGATGAGCCACGCCCAGTAGAGTAATTCCTATTGAGTCTACTCCCTACCTAAGTACACATACAATGCTCACCTTTGACATTTTTCACATTCACATCAACAATTCCAAGCAAGAATATGCAATCCTAGGTTAGAATTCTACATGTCATGCCATTGATAAGTCTAAAACTCATCTATTTCTAAGCCCATTTTTTGAGAATATTTCAGGCTTAAAAGTTCAGTTTAATGAAAATTATGGAACTTTCACCAGATTTTTGTTTTGCAGAACCTTGAAGAAAATAAGCTGAATTCAGTAAGAAAATGAGCAGAAGTCAGCATGGTGCAAAGAAAGGGCCAATGTCGCGACATGGCTTTAGCAGATTTCCAGTGTCGTGACATTTTGTGGAGAAAGTCTTGATACTATGGCAATGTCGCGACATCGGCTGAGGAAGGGAAATCAAAGATACAACAATGTCACGACATCATGAACAGCTCCAGCAATCAAATTATGGTAGCCATCCAATGTCGCGACATCACACCAACAAGGCTACGACATTGCTTGCAATGGGAAGGACTTAATTGTTTAAATGTCACAACATTAGCCAAAGCCGCGGAACAACACTCGAGAGACCTAAACATCCAATACGAACATCAATTGAAATTCAATGAACTGTGAACATCTGGGTAACTTGTGAGTCTCCTCAGATATTAGTTTTTTTTTTTTTCTTTTTCATAGATTTAGTTTCAGCATACATTTTAGCTAGTATTTTTTTTTTTTTTTTTTTGGATTTGAGAATTGATCTGAGTTGAAGTTTTGAACTGGGTTGTTGTAAACATTTAGATTTCATTACTGTCTGAATTCAATGGAATTTGGAAATTTTCTGGAGTTCATTTATTTCAGTTTGCTTTCAATTTCAGTGAATTTTCTTGATCAGCTAGTCATTGTTATTTGTAATCCAGTTTTGAAAGACTGAGCTGTCTCTAGGAACGGACTGATGTTTGTTATAATTTTCTGTAGAACTTGAAAGAATTTCATAGTTAGAACTTTGAATTTATTTAATTGGTGTTGTTCTTGAAATTAAATGTTCCGAATATTAGTAGCTCGTAATGTAAAAAAAGGATTTATTTTGCCTGATTTGTGAGGCCCTAAGTGACATAGAGTCGGGAGAATCCGAGAGTAGCCGCACTGGGCCATTAAAGCGTTAGACTAACATTTTGGAACTAATGAACTCTGAAAGATTACTATGATAGATCACTAATTTACTCAGAGGTTGAGGATTAGTTTGTTGATGTATTGGTCTAATTGATCGGAGGTTTCTCCTATGTTTGATGAAACGATCTTGATCCCGTGTTAGTATAGATCTAATCAAGGAGATATAGAGTTTACTTAAATTCGTAGGATGAGATACCAACAGATTTGGAGAGTTTAGCTATCCTCAATCTCTGGAGCAAGAATTCCTCGCCTTAGGAAGGTGAATGAAATGAAAAATACCCAGTTCTTAGAAAGAGGATTAAATCCTATAAGTAACTGATTAAACCCATCTGTCTAGAAAGAATATGGTTATCTAATTAGTGAAATGTATAGTGTATGGAGGAATCCAAACTATACTACCTTACATCTTTGACAAGTTCAGATTTCAAACTGATGGTTTAACTACGTTGTAGAACGATGAAGAAATTGATAATTATACATTGATCTATTTCCCAATGCTAACTTACTCAATGAACTCTCAATTCCACTTTATTTTGAATATTTGATTTAGTGACAAAATTTTAATCATTCATTCATTCTTAGTTAATCAAACCAATTTGTACGTTTGAGTTCAAATAATAAAGATCTTTAGTAGTAGGGGTAACTGATCTTAGATCGCTCATCAGATCCTCGTGAGAATGATATCTGGACTTTAAATCCACTTTATTACTTGTATGACATGTGCACTTGCCGAAAATTAGACCAATAATAAATTTTCATCATTATACACATATCAGAAAATATTTTATTATAATTTTTGTCAACATTTGGTCCAGATCAAGTTTTTTGTGTTGTTGCTAGGGACTAAATTGTCCTAGGTGGCAGTGCTAGAAATTTGGCATATTGAGAATGGTTTTAACAAGTTTTTGGCGCCTTTTCCAGGGATGTGAAATAGAATTTAAACATTGATATTCCAACCAAATAGATAATTGCTAATTTGGACCATTTTCCGTTTTATCAAAAATTTCAAAAAATTTACAAAATTAGTTTTAATTGTAGTAGCCAAATAAGCTATTGACAATGTTTTATGAGCTTATAGTGACATAGCTGTTTTTCCACTAATTTCAAGTGATCTTAGTTTTTTCCATTTCAGGAAGATTTTACATGCATAGAAAACCAGAATCAAAATTGGTGCCATTGGACACTGAATTGGAAAAGACACTGAGAAACTTGAAGAAAGTCAAGATTTTCTGAAGCAGTGGTTATGGCAGAACAGAGGGAGATACAACAACACATTCCATATGAGGCATTTGACAGACCTCAAGGGCAAAGAACTATGGAATATTTTTGGAAGCCTTTTATTAGAGATGATTATTCTGTAGTCAGGTAGCATGCAATTAAAGCAAACAATTTTGAGCTTAAGCCCACCATGGTCCAGCAAAATCAGTTTATTGGTCATCCTAGTGAAGACCCCAAGGAGCACATGGGTAGGTTTCTTAGAATGGCCAACACTGTGAAGTTGAATGGGGTGAGACCCGACTATTTGCTGCAATGCTCCTTTCTCCTTAAGGGATATAACAACAAGTTGGTTTGAATCACTCCCCTACGGATCAGTGAACACTTGGGATGAGCTAGTTGAAGCACTCATGAGTAGATTTTTCCCTCATGCTCTCACTTCTAAGATGAGGGGAGAAATCATTATATTCAAACAAGGTGAAGATGAAAGTCTCTATAATGCTTGGGAGAGATATAAAAGACTACTGAAAAGATGCTCAATGCATGGAATAGATTTTACCACCCTGATGGACATCTTTTATCACTCTATGAACTACACCTCCAAAGGTATAATTCATGCAGCCTGTTGTGGAGCATTCAAGAGGAAGAGTGTTGAAGAGGCAAGACAGTTGATTGAAGATCTAGCAAAAAGCAACTATAGAGCTTCATCTGAGACTTCAGGGAGTAGTAATAGACTGAAAGGAAGTAGGGTGATAGAACTTAATAGAATGACTACCGTAGAAGCTAAACTTGATGCATTGATGAACAAACTGGGAAACCAAGAAAGAAGAATGCATCTAGCATATGAAGTCAAAACGGTGGAAGAAAGTGAACAAAAGAGTAGTGTTAAAGAGGGACTAGCCCATGAGGGTCCCTATCAAGTTGAGGAGGCTCAGTTTATGAATGGCAACAGAAGTTACAACTTCAAGCCAAACCTCAACTTGCCAACTCATTACACACCAGCACTAAAGAACCATGAGAATTTCTCATATGGAGGTGGAGCACAGCAAGGTCCAAGACTAGTGCAGAATTTTCAACAACAGTATGCTTCACAGGGGTTCCAAGGACAACAACAATAAGGAAGTCAGAGAGCAGAAAATCCAAGGCAAAGGATATCTCAATCATTTGAAGAGCAAATGTTGACATTCATAGGAGATAATAAGAGGCTGCTGAACATTCATAAGCAAAAATTTGCTGAGCTAGCAGCATTTCAGGTAAACACAAATGTGTTTTAGGTCAACACTAATGCCTCTCTAAAATTCTAGAGACACAAGTAAGGCAGCTGGCCCTAGCAATGCAAAACCAATCCAAGGATGCCTTCCCAAGTGATACAAAGAAGAATCCTAAGGATTATATGGTGGTGACTCTTAGGAGTGGCAGAAAGTTAGAGAGCAAAAAAGAAGAGGAATAGAAAAAGACAAAAAAGACCGAGGAAGAAGAAATTGGAAAAGAGAATAAGTTAAGCAGTTCAGAAGAGACTGAGAAAGAAAAAGTGCAGACTGAGCAGTAGGAGAAGAAAAGAAGACTTAAAAAGAATGAGGAAATGCAAGCCTACATGCTTGTTGTTCCATTCCCTCGGAGACTTCAGAAAGAAAAAATGGAAGAGCGGTTCTCTAGATTCTGGGAGATGTTCAAGAAAATAGATATTAATATACCTTTTGCTGAGGCATTGGCTCATATGTCTAACTATGCTAAGTTTTTGAAGGACATCCTGAGTAAGAAGAGAAGGTTTCCTGAAGAAGGAGTGGTGAATTTAACAAAACACCTGGCTAAATGCAAGATCCGTAAGAGCCTACCGCTTAAGACGCTAGGATCCCCGGGAAGCCTACACCATTCCCTGCACAATTGGGAAGGTTGAATTTAAGAAGGCTTTGTGTGATTCAAGGGCAAGCATCAACTTGATGCCATTGTCAATAGTGAAGAGATTGAGTTTGGGCGAGTTTACTCCCATAAATATGACCCTACAAATGGCAGACAGGATTATGACACAACTAGAGTGAGTCCTTGAAGATGTACTCATCAAGGGGGTGGAAAAAATTCTATTTCCCGTGGACTTCATAGGCTATGGGATATGGAGTAAGATACAAGTTCCACTACTCGCTGTAAGACCTTTCGTACTGAGCCGCCTTATAAGAACCTCTTTCCGTCCGACCCACCGGGTGGGTTCAACCTGATTCTGATGAGTCGACCATTTATCAAACATATTTCATTTAGACATTTAAAGCCTTTTTTTTCTTCTTTTTTCAAAATCATGCTTTTCAATCGCTTTTAAGAAGCCCATACAATTTACATTTAACCAAAATATATTTACAATGAAGCTATTCCATGCCCATTCAAAATAATATACAAAATTGTTTCAGAGTTTAACTTTTTTTATCACAAAACATCAATTGTTCAAAAATATGATGGATGCATATGACGGAGTATATACTTTTACTGTGCAGCTTTCTTGATGACTCTGAGCTCCTTGATCTTGGGTCCCACCGTTAATCGAAGAATGATACCCGCGCATTGGTAAAACAATACGCTAAGAGCCGCTTAGTGATTCTATGGAAATTCCTTCTTCATTTCATTTTAAATCGAAACATGCAATATTTATAAACAATGCTTTTGTACAATTGTCACGACCAATGCAAAGATAATACGTATTTATATATATATATATATATATTTTCAATAAATCAATTACAATTCATTGGTCATCTCAAGCTATGTATTTTCACATGCACTAAATCATTCAAATCACAAATCATGCACTTTTCAATCTCATTATCATTTTGAATTTTAGCCCTTATCGAATTTAACCTATGATTTCGGTGCACATGATAACGAATCATCGGCACGGTACCGCTGAGCTGCAGGCCGGCATGTGTGTGTGTGTGTGTGTGTGTGTGTGTGTGTGTGTGTGTGTGTGTGTGTGTGTGTGTGTGTGTGTGTGTGTGTGTGTGTGTGTATAAAATATGTACTTGATTGGTATACACTACGGATACTATCCCACTGGGCTACGGATCGTATGCCACAATAGTACGTTTGTTCGACTCTTATAGGTATACCAATTTATCCTTAACTTGAATTTAACAGTTAACATTCTATTATGTATTCAAATCATTTTTAGGAAAATACAATATAGTATGTATTTTTTATACAAACAAATCATTTCAATACTCATGCAATTTTCATGTTATTCATTTTGCAATCAATCAATTTCTCAAATTTCTTAACTTAAATCAACTTGCAATTCATTTCACAATTTATTTTCATCAAATCAATTTAAACAATTCAACATGCAATTCAATACAATTTATTTGCAATTCATTTCCAATCCTCGGAACCTCGGTCTCAGTTCGGGTTTTCCTCCTCGTCGGCCCCTATTCCAATACAATTAAAGAACAATATTATTCATGCGTGCTAGTGATTTTGGTTAGGGCTACTCTCGAGCTTAACATCGTATTCTTAATCTCATTAGCAAATACAAGATACAGTTCGATATGGTTGTTAGTTTCCCAAACTTTAATCCATCACATAACCAAAATACTAAAATTTTTGCCTTGCCTTATAATCCTTTTCCAACAGTACTCTTGATCAACTAAACCATCCCCAAAGGAAGATTAAGTCAAAAACCTCAAACAGCCACTAACACCACATGCAAGGACCGTTATTTTCCAATTTTGTACTCTCTGGACTTTATTACCCAAAATTATTCAAATGGTCTTCAAAAATTATGAAACTCTCCAGCTGGTCCTTATATATCCAATGACATATCTGAATTTTCACTTTAAAAATTCCTTCTCTAAGGCCCTCAACCACATAACACAAACAGTAAGCAAAACATGTTTTTTTTTTCAAACAAATAGCACTCAAAACTTCTCACCAAAACCAATCCTCATGTTGTCCAAAATTAACTTCAAACATTGATTTGATTAGCTTAGACCAAGGCCTAACCAACCCCCAAGCACCCAAAATCAGATTATAAACCAATTGGTACAGTTTTTAACTTTAACATCTAAACTACTCTAATTTGCAAAACAGAATCTGCACATAGCTCCACTTTGATAGATTTCTCGGGGAACTTTAGGTTACAAATTGCATACACTTCCTTCACTGTTGTCCCTCCTAGTTTACTAAGAATTTTGAATCACTCAAATTGGATAAGTGAAACTCATTTTATGTCCAAAACACTACAACTACTCCCAAAACAGGGCATACCCATGAGCAACCCGAAACTCACCTTTAAGCCTCTTTTTGGGAGCCTTAGTGCTGCACTTGTTCCCGTCCCTTCTATACTTGTAGCTCATCTATTATGGTTTCTTACCACTGTAATCACCATTTGGTTGATTATAACTTAATCTATAACCAATTTGACAAATTTTTGACAACATTTCATTTGAAAACCAAACATTTCCCTTTTTACAAACACTCCTCCAAACCAATCCAAACCAATACCAAAACCCATTTACAACCAATCAAAAACACCTTATCCGTATTGGGTTTTCCCAACCCAAACACACAAGAGAAAATGGGTTAGTAGCTTAGTTTCTACCTTGAATCTTTGATTCTTCAACACCAAGCCTTCCTTCTTCTTCGATCATTTGAATCGATAATGGAAGATCTCCACCAAAACCATATCTTCTCAACCCTAGCTCTCTTTTCTCTCCCTTTGCTCTCCAAGAACGAAAATGCACAATGTGTCTATCTAGACCCACATTTGGTCTTAATATCACGGCACGGTTAAGGCCTTGTTTGGCTTCCTAATCTTTTGGCTTTCAAAATAAGTCCCATTTCTCATTTTTTGACACGGTCTTCTATTTCACTTCATTTAACTCACATTAGCATTTAAACTTATTCTATTTTTGCATTTTAGGTCCTCATTTTACAAATTCCAATTTTCCCCTTTACACTTGTAATTCGGGTTGTATATATTTTTTTCGGCTCTTAGGATTTAAATTCCAAAATTTTGTTTGTTTTATTTTATACCCTAAACACATAATAATAAAATATCATAAAAATACTAGAGTATTTTGGTGCTACATGC
Source organism: Tetrastigma voinierianum (assembly GCA_016808115.1). Lineage (NCBI taxonomy): Eukaryota > Viridiplantae > Streptophyta > Magnoliopsida > Vitales > Vitaceae > Tetrastigma > Tetrastigma voinierianum. The sequence goes on along the minus strand of JAEQBH010000529.1, from coordinate 1,960,098 downwards.
CTTGATAGATGTGAAGAAAGAGGAACCACTCTCGGGTGGAAGAAGCAGCACACTTCAACTCGAACAAAAGCATGAAATGTTGAATGTGTGAAAATGCAGATCAGAAGACTGTAGAAACAATAGTTCCATCACCGTACCTTGAACTGATTTTTCAATGTAATTTTCAAAATTCACTAATGAAAAATGAGATGAATTTCCAGTATTTTGAGTAGTTTGATTGTGAATTCTCGACTTCCGCTTTGATTTAAAAGAAAAATTCTTCAGTTTGAATGAGAACAATACAGAGAAATTAAGCAGCAATAAAGAGAAGGCAAAAGAAATAGAAACAAGTTCATAAGGGTTATCCTTGAAGGAACTACCAAGACACTTGAAGTATGCTTTCTTAGGACCAGAAAAAGACAAACCTATGATTATATCAACTGCATTGACTATGCTTGAAGAACATAAACTGCTAGAGATTCTTAGAAAGTATAAAGGAGCAATTGCTAGGTCAGTAAAAGATTTGAAAGGAATCAGTCCTTCTATTTGCGTGCATAAAATTCTCCGAAGAGAATGCAAAGACCTCCATTGAACATCAAAGAAGACTGAATCTAATAATGAAAGCAATTGTCAGAAAAGAAGTACTGAAATGGTTAAATACAGGCTTTATATATGCAATGTCAGACAATCCTTGGGTGAGCCCAATTCATGTGGTTCCCAAGAAGGGTGGATTCACTGGAATCAGAAATGTGAACAATGAATTGATTCCTACAAGAACTGACAGAATGGAGGGTGTGCATTGACTATGGAAATTTGAATACTACAACCATAAAGGATCACTATCCTTTTCCCTTTATTGATCAAATGCTGGACAAGTTAGTAGGACACCCTCATTTTTGTTTTCTTGATGGAGATTCTGGTTATAATCAGATTGTCATAGCCCTTAAGGACCAAGAGAAGACTACATTTACATGTCCTTATGGCACCTTTGCTTTTAGAAGGATGCCATTTGGATTATGTAATGCTCCTACAACCTTTCAAAGGTGTATGATGTCTATGTTCTCATATTTGGTGGAAGAGACTATGGAAATCTTCTATGATGACTTCTCGCATATGGATCCAAAGCAGAAATGTTTAGAAAATTTGGAAACAAAGACTTCCGAGGTTAAGGATAAGAATCTAGCTCTAAATCGGGAAATGTCATTTCATAGTAACAAAGGAATTGTCTGGGATTAATTAGATTTCGCAGCCTAACTTGTGGTTGCACTGCTGTGTTTCCTCTCATAAAAACTCTCTTACCAACTACAACAGTTAAAGGGATAAGAAGTTTCCTGGGACATGCTAGATTTTACAGGAGATTTATAAGGGACTTCTTAAAAATTTCTAGGCCATTATGCAAATTGTTGGAAAAAGATACAAATTTTGATTTTGATGAATCATGCATATCTACATTTGAAGAAATTAAGTCGAGATTGGTTACAGCTCCCATCATGCCAACACCTAACTAGAACAAGGGATTTGAAATCATGTGTGATGCCAGTGACTAAGTATTGGGACAAAGAACTGAAAATATATTCAGGGTAATATACTATACCAGCAAAACCTTCAATAAGGTACAAGAGAACTACTTTACCATAGAAAGGAGATGCCGGCAATGATATTTGCTTGTGAAAAATTCAGGCCTTACATATTGGGGTCTCATGTTATCATACACATTGATCATGCTGTAATTAAATATTTTGTGGCAAAGAAAGAGGTCAAACCAAGACTGATCAGATGGGTATTGCTATTGCAAGAGTTTGATTTAGAAATCAAAGACAAGAAGGGTAGTGACAATTTGATAACTGATCACTTGTCTAGATTAGAAAGGCCTGCTGAAGATGAAAATGGAAATGAAATTTCAGAAAATTTCCATGAAGAGCAGCTTTTTAAGTTACCAGTCCAAGTACCCTAGTATGTTGATATTGTGAATTACTTAGCCTGTGGAATTATGCCACCTGAGTTCAGCTACCAATAGAAAAGAAAGTTGAGAATTGATAGCATATTTTATATATGGGATGATCCACTATTGTTTAGAAGAGGAGCAGATTTGATTATTGGGAGATGTGTACCAGAAACAGAATAAGGCAAAATTCTTGAAGAATGTCATGCATCATCATAAGGAGGACACTTTGCAAGAGACAAAACAGCTTATAAAATTCTCCAATCAGGTTTTTATTGGCCTACTTTATTTAAAGACTTTTTTGAATGGGTGAAACATTGTGATGAATGTCAGAGAATGGGCAACATAAGCAGAAGAAATGAGATGCCCCTACAAGGAATCCCGTAGCAGATTTTCATGTATGGGGATATATCATAGACCTTTCCAACCTCATTTGGAAATTTATAATATTCTCCCGGCTGTGGATTATGTATCTAAACGGGTAGCAATAGGCTGTCCCATAAATGATGTCAGCACAGTGGTGGGTTTCATGCAAAGAAATATATTGAGCAGATTTGGAGCACCCAGAATAATCATTAGTGATGAGGGAAGCAATTTTGCAAACAAAGTGTTTGCAAAACTCATGAGCAGATATGGAATTAGACATGTAATGGGATTGGCTTATCACTCTCAATTAAATGGGCAAGCTGAGATTTCCAATAGGGAGATAAAGAATATTCTAGAGAAAATAGTGAACCCAAGCAGAAAATACTAGTCTATAAAGCTAGATGATGCACTGTGGGTTTATAGAACTGCTTACAAAACTCCTATTAGAATGTGCCCATACAAGATTGTTTTTGGGAAGCCTTTCATCTCCCTCTCGAATCCTGAATATAGCTACTGTGGCCATCAAGAAACTAACCGTAGATTTCCAAGTCAAGAAGAAGACTACCTAAATGAATGAACTAGAAAGTTGAGGAATGGTGCTGCAGAGGCGTACTTCATGCGATGCACAAGCACGATCAAAAATTATGAGGAGAGAATTCATGTGAGAACTAGGTGTTGCATACAATCAAAACCAAGCTATTTCTAGGAAAAACTAAAGTCAAGATGGAGTGGTCCTTCTACAATAGTTGCAAGTACACCCTTTGGAGCAATAACACTGAGATCAAATTCTGGAAATTAGTTTAAAGTGAATGGTCAAATATTAAAGCATTATCTTGGAGGGAACATAAATGAAGAATAGTCCAGATTTAGAAGAAAGGAAAGATTTTGTTGAAAGGAAAGCATTTTGTAGCAAATGTCTAGCTAAATACATAAAACTAAGCAGCTTCTTGGGAGGCAACTAATGAGTCATATACTCATCTATTTTTAATCCATTTTTCTGGCATATTTTTAGCAGTTTCAGATCTATTTTAATCCAAAATTATGGAATATTCATCAACTTTGTGTTTTGCAAGTTTTAATTGAAAAATGAGATAATTCCAGCATAAAAGAAGAAAAAAGTGGCACTGTAGATTCTCTGTCACTTATTGATAGTTTTGCTTGAACACACAGACTTCAAGCATACTGTAAGAACTATGTCAGCCCAAAGAACAGATGTCGCAACAAAGTCCAAGCTGAACTCAAGGCAGAAATAGAATCTCTGTCACGACAAAGAGTTTTCGATCGCGACATTACTGAAGAAGAATGTAAAGAAGACTGTCACGACACTCTTAACTCTATCACAACAATGATCAAGGCAAATGGAAAATGAACTTTGTCGCGACAATCCCTCCTCTGTCGCAACATAAAAGGCTGAAGATTAGCAGATGAACTCTGTTGCAACAAAAGACAACTCTGTCGCGACATTGAATGGCAAGGATATAACACAAGCAGTTGAGACAAGTTTTTTTATGTTGCGACAAAGTTTTCAACATGGAGCCAACTCAAGAAAGAATTTATGTCGCGACAAAGAAAATCCTATAGCGACATAATATTCAGAGTTCACAATAAAGAGCAACAGAACTTGTCGCGACAAAGATTATTTCTGTCGTGACAAACAAAACATGAGGAAGGTGAATTCTCTGTCGTGACAAGAAATTGAAGAGCAATACAAGAGGAATGGCGACAAAGAAATTCATGTTGCGACATAGTAAAGAATTGAAGGCAAAATCTTTGTCGAGACAATAAAATCTACAGAATGATAGAATTCTGTCGCGACAAAAGAAAATTTGATCGTGATGGAAACTGAATGAGAACTGAGATTAGCCAAGTCAAGTCTATCGCGACATATAAAACTCGCTGCCAACAGCAGACAAGCCGAAGAGAAAATGCTTGTCAGCATAAATTCCGTGGCAGAAGAAAATGAGAAGCTGGTTGCAAACAAATTAGGTGTCGCGACACAAGATATTCTTGTCACGACAAGAACAAGACTACTGCATCAAAAATTTATAGCGACATTGTCAAAAATCTTTCGTGACAGGATTCAAAAAAGAAAAGCTCAGAGAACTAGTTGCGACATAAAACTGCATGCTACGATAGAAGCCAACGACAAAGACTACAGACTCTGTCACGACAAAACTTTATTTATCGCGACAGAGTGATTAGTGCCTAAAAAGTGCTATTTTGAGCCCTATTTATTGTAGGTTTTGAGCACTTTTTGTGTACTTAACAACCGAATTAACCCGATTTGCACATTAAGGTCCCAACTATTCTACTAATCGTGCTTTTGTGGCTAATTTTATAGTTTTCTTGCTATTAATGCCAAACTTGTCGAAGTCATCCAAGCACGTGAATTCGAGTCGAATCAAGATTGCATCAAAACCGTAAGGAAAGAAGAGTTATAAAGTTGAAAATCAAGCGCCTTTCATAGAAGGGTGCAAAATAAGACCGCAAAAAAATGCTTCTACATTTTCTTGTTATTTTTGCTCCGTTGACCTCCCATTTGACTTCCTTTTTGTGATTTTTCACATTTTTCCCTTCATGTATTATGGGTATTGAGGGTATTTTTGTATTTTTTGCTTATTGGAGCACTATATAAGCTCAAATGAAATCTTATAGAAGAGGCTTGTTTTTTTTTTGTCTCAGTCGATATACAGAGATCGTAAGGAGTTTTCCCCGTCGTTCTTTTCCTCATTTTCTCTCCCTTTCTTCATCTTTTCTCGTTGCCAAACACCCCTTTGAGGATGACAACTCAAGGTGGGATGGTTGGCTAAACTCCTTCATCCTGGAAGTTATGAGGGCTACTCGGGCTAGGTTTTGAGGTAAAATGTCGGTTCTCTCGCTTAATGCAAGCATTTATTGTCATTTATGTTTCCATCTCTTACCTAGTTTAAATCTCTGAATCGTACTGATTAACCTGTATTTGACAAGCTTTTAGGGTTCAATGGATGCTTATTGCTATATCCATTGAGATTCATTAGTTGCCTTCTATTAGTTACTGTAGGGTAGATTTAGGGGATGTGATTTTACTGTCCGGGAGTATTTATGCTCATTAAATGCTATATTTCAAAAGGACAAATTATTAAGGTTCAGTTTTGATAGCCAAATGAAGATTCGGTTCAGGAAATGACTATAGGTCATCCTCCCCAATGAGAGGAAAAAGACTCGAGAACCACTCATTTACCTTAGGACCTCAACCCCAGTAGCCCGTTGCTTCAAGGAGTTCTTTTTATATTTTATTTCACCTTATTTTCAGTTTCCAACCATCAAACCCCCTTGTTTTTATCAAAACCCAAAATCCAAATTGAATTCACACTTTGTAATTTTTAATCGCAAATCATTTACATGAAGAAAACCCATCTCATGTTCGAATTTATTCAACACCATATATCGCAAAGAGCTATACGACAAGAGGAGGAATTTAGGTTATAAATTTTGTTGATCTCCGGGCACACCTACCGCGATATACCATCTAATCACAAAGAGCAAACTCAATTTGTAGCCAAAATTTGGGGATCCACAACACAATCTTGAAGTGCGGCCAACATTGGAAAGTCTATAAATAGACGCATCTAAGGCACTGTGCGCAACTTTCGCGATTCCAGGACTTCTAGGTAGTTGAAGACTCTTTGTATATTATTTTTCTTTTATTTCCTTTTTAGTAGATTTAGTTTGAGCGTAGTTTTTAGTTAGTTTTCTTTTGATTTTCCGGAGTTGAGTAATGAATCGGGACGTAGAAGCCGAGATGGAATTTCTGTTAAATTTTCTCTTTCATTAATGCTTTGAATAAATGGAGTTTGGAAAATTTGGATTTCATTATTTGTTCGCTACACCTTCGCTGAATTTTCCCGACGCTAGTCACTAATATGAGTGAACCAGTTTTGAAAGGTTGAGCTCCCTCTGGGAATGGGTCGATGATGATAGTCATTTTTCTACACAAAGTGGAAGAAAACCTTAGTTAGAATTCTTGAATTTATTTGATTTGTATTATTTTAATCCATCAGCTCCCAAGACTAGTACCGTGCACCCAAGAAAAGTATTGTATCTTGCTTGATTTCAGATGTCCTGTGGTGACAATGCAGACCCGAGAATCCCGAGGGTAGAGAGTGCCTTATGGGTTTGGCAACCAATACTTGGAACTAATGAACTCTGAAAGATTACTTACTCATAGTTTGAGGTTAGTTTGATGAAGTATCAGTTTAATAATTCAGAGGTTTCTCCTCTCTCTGAAGAAAGGATTCTGATCCCGTGTTAGCAAAGATCTAATTAAGGAAATGGAGAATTTCATCAGTATTGAAGGATGAGGTGCCATCTAAATTGGAGAAGGCTTGGGCTGATCCATTTATGGGGGTAAGAATTTTTCGGGCCCTAAGATCCGTGGTGTGAAGTATCGAAAAGGAAAATACTCAAATCTTAGAAAGAGGATTATCTACAAGTAACTGACAGATTCATGAGTCAAAATGAACATGAATCTCTAATTAGTGAAAGTTATGGTTAAGGAGAAATCAAACTATACCACAATGCATTCGACAAATTCGGGGCCTTCCAACTTACAGGCTTAGCTAAGATTCAAAATGATGCAGAAATTTACAATTATTCATTGGTCTATGTCCTAGTGTTTTCTCACTTAGTGAACTCTCAACTCCATTCTTATTAATGTTTTATGTACACTAGTGAAATTACTTTAGTATTATTTTATTTGTTTTTCAATCATCTTAATATTAGAGTTCAAATAGTAAGAATCTTGAGTAGTTGGGGTAGTTGGTTTTATGATTCATCATCAATCCTCATGGGAACGATATATGGACTTAATGAAAATCCACTTTTATTACTGTACGACCGTGCACTTGTAAAGGATTAGCACCAACTGCAATTTTAATGAATCTAGTTTACAAAAATGACAAACACATATTTTCACATTTCATCCAACAAATTTTTTCGCATGTCGCTGTGATTAGATAATAGTCCTTCGGGTGGTAGAATCATAACTTTGTTTACGCTTCTTCTATACTAAAATTGGTCAAGTTTTGGTACCGTTGTTGAGGATTAGATAAAGTCCTTAGTAATAGTTCCATAAATTTGTATATATATGATCTTGTTTGTCCACTGGTCTATCTATATCACAAATCGGTCTAACAAGTTTTTGGCATCGTTGCCAAGGATAGATGATGAATTTAAAGATCAATATTCTAACCAAAAAGGGAATTACTAATTTGGACTCTTTTTTTCCTTTTTCTTTATTTTATCATAAATTTCATAAAATCATAAAAACAGTTTTAATGGTAGTAGCTGATTATGCTACTAAAAATTTTCTTTTGAGCTTAAATGGAGATAACTGTTTCCTACATATTTCATTTGATCTCAGTGTGTTTCTATTTCAGGAAGACAGTAAATGCATAGAAAACCAGAAGCATATTTACTGCCCTTAAATACAGAAATAGAAAGAACACTAAGAAATTTGAAGAAGAGTACAAGTGCAAAATCGAAAAGTATGGCATTTCAGAGAGAAATACTGCAACCTATTCCGGAAGAAGTAGAAACAGAAAGACCTGAACGAGAAATGACTATGGAAGACTTTTGGAGGCTTTCTATTCAAGATGAATATTCTGATGTAAGACAACCTGCCATAGAAGCAAATAATTTTGAACTTAAGCCACCTGATCACCATATAACAAAGACTCTGGGCTTTAATTCGGTCATCTTTCAAGACCACAATGAGCATATGGGAAGATTCATGAGGATGGCCAATACGCTCAAGGTTAAATGGGTGAAACCAAGTGATCAAAGCATAACTCTTTCCTTTCTCACTAAGAGATGTGGCAGCAACTTGGTTTGAGTCACTGTGTAATGCCCCGTCCCGAGAAAGTGTACAAGATACAATCAGAGAGGCGTATACAAGCACCAAGTGTCGACAGGTATCTGAGATGAAATCGGTGAAACGATAAATTTATGAACCCGAATTGTTGTACTAGAGCAAGGGTAAAACTTAATTGGATCAAATGGGACATGAAGGGCATAATCAAAGAAGATAGTATGCCAAAATTGGAATAAAACAAGTTGAATTGGAAATTTTGAGAGAGATGGAGTGACCAAATGTTAATTAAAGGAAAGATTAGACTATAAATAGAGACACATAAAACAAAAAATCTCATTTGTTCTCCTCGATTCGTGGCTCCACGTTTGAAGAAGAGGAAGAGGAGGAAGAAGAGGAAGAAGAAGTGGGAGAAGACCAAACAAAGGTATGTTTTCATCTTGGGATCAAGTGTATTTTGATGTCTAGGGTTTTTGGTATGAATTTTCCATGGAGATTAGTTGCTCCTTTTTCTAGGGTTTTGTGGAGAGATAACCCAAACCCTAGAATTTCTTGAAGTTTTGTGGGAAAAAACCTAGTTGGTAAAAATTAAACATGGAATCATCATAATTATATGATTTTGTAGGAATTGGTGAACCTTGAGTCAATTCTTAGATTTCCAGTATTAAGTATACGGTTCCAAACCACCAATTCAAGCGTTATGGCATTGTTTTCGAAGTTAAATCTATGTTGATTTTTGAGGTATTATGGAATGGAGAAGAAGTGAAGAAAATGGTACCAAAGAGGCAAAGAAGCAAATTCTCGCAAACCACGAAGTAGTACCGTACCAAAAATGTGTGGTACTCAAGACACCATACGTAACCTAATCGTACCGATAGTCGATACAAGTGGTACCGGTATCACCATGCAGAAAGTGTTCGTACCGTACCAAACAGTGGCACCGTACCACACCCGTCCAAATGCCCGCATTTTTGTAGTTTCAAGAGATATTTAAGCCCAAATTGCATTAATCGTTAGTATGGGAACCTTACTAAATAATTAAGAGAGGTTCAAAGAAGATTGAACTCAATGAGTGCTCATAGTGTACCGTCGGGCCGTTTAAGCTTTCTTCACGGTCTTCAATGATATTCATTGAGTGTGACTAAGTGCTATGAAGTACGTTAAGTTTATACGATTACGTAGGCGATTAATGTGTTCGATTCTTTTGAGTGTGTAGGCTAAAAGCAAAGGCGGGAAAGTTGAGGGTCGTGCTCAAGTTTAGTAAGCAAAAAGGTGAGTGTTCTAAACCTATTTTCAAATACTAGTGTATTATTATGAATTGTTTTACACTGGTATTTAATGGTTTTCATTGTAAACCATATTTTAAAGCAAGCAAAGGTCGAGTTTTTGGCAAACAATGGTTTTAATTTAACCGTATAGAAAGCAAACAAGTAATGGTTTTGAAGATCAAAATCATATCTTTAAAAGCAAGCAAGCAATGGTTTTGGTCGTAAATCATATTTCAAAGAGCAAGCAAAAATTTATATTTTCAAAAACAAAAGTTCAACGAAAATCCCTAGCTTAAGCAAGCATACTGTCGAGGTATTCAAGATGCACGGTGGCGTTAGGATATCATTCATGCATTTTAGACGGCCCGGTCGGCAAACTTAGTTTATGCATCACGGCATTTAAAGGAGACCATGGCATGTAAATTCCAGTGCATATGGGTTAACGCGTTGAAGCAATTATGGTGATGGAGACCCCAGCCACCTGCACCATATTTACCGAGGAATCGGTGCCAAGGCCTTCCACCTAGGTGATGTGCGGACCTGCATCCAAATTCCACCAGCACGGTTGATGCCTAGGCTCCCATGTTCACTAGTAAGTACAGCAAGTGAAAGGCCTCCAAAGGGTCGATGATTTATACGCATGTTTTATGCGCTTTGAAATCAACCACTAGTACGCTGAGCCCACAGTGTTCTCGTGTTTATTTTTAAGCAAACGGTTGAGCCCAAGCTCCCGTTTTTATTTTAAAACAAGCGAATGAGCTCAGGCTCCCATGGTTATTTTAAAACAAACGGTTGAGCCCAGACTCCCGTTTTTATTTTAAAGCAAAAGGTTGAGACCAGGCTCCCGTTTTTATTTTAAAGTGATGCGTCAGAGCCCAGTTCTCGTGTTTATGAAAGTTTTATAAACCTTAAAGCAAGATTTATAAAGTTTTGGTAAACTTTTAAAAGCAAAGCAAGGTAGCAAGCAAGCAAGAGAGATTTGAGAAAAGTTTTAGAAACTTTTAAAGTAAAGCAAGGTAAAGTGCTGTTAAGAGATTTGAGAAAAAGTTTTAGAAACTTGTAAAGCAAAGCAAAGTAAGCAGTTAGCGCTTCGAAAATATCTTGTAAAGGAGAGTTTGAGTAGTTTTGAGATGTTTTTCAAAAGCAAACATTTTATAAAGCATACACTCACCGAAATGGCTTAGCTCATATTTTCCTCTCGTTTTAAAACTATTTTCCAGGTACAGCACGCCGTGTAATGCCTGCCCCGAGAGTGTACAAAGACACAGAATCAGAGGCGTATATGTGCACTAAGTGCCATTGTCGTATTTTGGAGATGAAATTGTAAAATGATAAATTTATGAACCCGAGATTTTTGCACTAGAGCGAGGGTAGAATTGTAATTGATAAAAAATGGGAAATAAAGGTAATAAGCAAAGAAGATTGTATGCCAAAATAGAAATAACATAAGTTGATTGGCAATATTAAAGAGATGGGGGACCAAATGTTAATTAAAGGAAAGTTGAGACTAAATAGGAGATGAGACAAACTTAACATTTTCTTTTTTTTTTTTTTTGGTCTCTCAACCAGAGCTTCACGGTTGGAGGAGAAAAGTGGAGAAGAAGAGAGGAAGAAGAGGAAGAAGAGGAAGGAGAAGAAGGAGAAGAACAAAGGTGAAAGGACTATCGGATCTGAAACTAATCTTAAGGAAGCAAGCGAGATCGGGAATGCATGAATCCAAGGAACAGAAAATGATATTTTGACAATTGAGTTTTAAAAGTGAATGATTTTAATGTTAAACCGAAAAGTTTAATGGAAATGTTTATATAAATGTTAAGGCATATGGAAATGTTTTATCTTGCATCAATATATGTATATTTATATTAAATTATATATGTATGCATGTGTTAAGGCATTTTGGAAATTTAAAAATGTGTAAAGAATGCATAAATGTATAAATAATAAAGTAAAGTGTTTAAATGGATTTTAGAAATGTATTTTGAAGAAAGGTTTTTACTGATATTACCCCAACCCTATATGACTGTTATGACCGATATCTACCGAGGTACTTTAAGCGTGTGGCGATTTTAGAGGGTAAAGTTATAGGTTAGCCAACTGAGGGAGGGAAACAAAGTAGAGTAATATCCTTACACGTGGATAAGGTGCTATGACTAGAACCTATGCAAAGCGTGAGTTTCTCCGCAACAGAGTGGTTATGACCGAATGAGACTGTCTTCACCGTCGCACCTGGAAATCACCGTGTGTGTTTATCCCCTGGGTTCCATCAGAAAGAAAGAAATAAAGAAAGAAAGAAATAAAGAAAGAAAGAAAGAAAGAAAGAAAGTTTAAGGCATAAATTGATTTTTAATTGTATAAGTTTTTATTACTTTGAATTATTATCGTAATAAAAATGTACACTCACTCAGCCTTTAGCTCATTCTTTCATATATGTTTCAAACCATTTTCAGAACCTAGACAAGTGCGCCAAGAGGGATCCTGCTACAAAGGAGTCAAGCTATCGAGAGGGAGACGGACGCTCAGATCAGATTGTATATATATATTTTGCATATTGCATGTTGACTATCGGTCATGTATATATGTATATATGTAGATATTTCAAAGGAACCACGCGGGCTTTGATCCTTATTGGACGAGGTACGTAGCGCTTCCACTTAAGTCCGACTTGCCCAATCCTTTTATAAAACTGTGCATGGAATTGAAGAAGTTTTGAATGTTTTGATTATTGAAATAAATAAATGTATATGTGTATATATTTTGCTTGATTGAGTTTGTGTTTAATTTGTCAGACCTAAGAGTCCTAAATGGAAGTTGAGAATTGAAAGATTAGAATTGTTTTAAATGTTTTCAGCAGTTTTTGTAAATTCTGGGAAAGTCCGACAAACGAGGAAACTTGGCCGATTTTCTCCTAAAATCTAAGTGTTTGAAAAAAATAAAGAAAAAAATTTACCACTTCACTTCCGCATTATTTTTAAAGATGTGTTGGCTGGGATCGTAAAGGGTTCGCCCATGGATTTTAATCGATTGTTTTTGAGGAAAAGTTTCTATATCCTGGAGTGCCGGGAGGTCCCTCGGTTCATGAGGTTAATTCGGTCGGATCCTCAACGAGTCACGCTTGAAAATAAGATAAAGGATTTTAGTGAGTTTATGATTGTTTTAATGTTTTATTTTAAAATTGCATAAATTATTTATGTGATTTAAAATCATATATTGATGACTGACCAAAACACATGTACAAATTTACGACGTTATTACCAAGGACTATTGTTTAATCCCCGACAACGGCGCCATAAAAACTTGATTAAGACCAAAAATCTCCTAGAGTTAATCATTTCACTCGTTTTGGCCTCGATATTCGCAGTTTAATGTGTCGACAAGTACAAATGGATATGGTGCCCAGATATCGATCCCAGCCGTGAGATCTCAAGAATTTTAAATCAATCCACCCCGACTCACTGCTTCGTACCATTTGGACCATAAAGTGATATTGGAACTCAAATTTAAGAAGCCGAAATCATGCCAACACGAGTAAAGTAAATGAGCAACCAAATAAACTTGAATATAAAGAATAAAGAATAAAGAATAGTTAAGAAAACAATGACACCGAATAATTATCTTTCGAGAACACATCATATATCTATAGTGAAGTACCAATTCTATAGTTAATATGGATAAAACTTGAATATTTTCTGTGGTTTTAAAATCATTCAAGGCATTTCAAATAGCAAAGCCGGATCTCTCCACACTCCACATTTCATTATCTAATTTTTCCTGATTCTTTCGAAGACATGGAATGAGACAACTACTTTTAAAAGGGATTTCCTTAATCTGAGTATTTTTCTTTTGCAATACTTCATACCCATTTTATGGACTATAAACCTTAGCTCCCAAGTTATCGGTCAAGCAAGGATATACAACTTCCAGGATGCTCTCAAAATTAGAAGATCATCCTCTCCTTGATTAGAACTCAGCTAACACGGGATCGGCCTCACTATTCGAATTGAGGTGAACTCTCTGCTTGTTTAAATTGATAACTCATTCAACTCTTTCTTGATTTCAAGTGAGAAGAGATTTATCGAAGTAAACTTGCAAAGCTCATTAGATCTAAACTAAAGTGTTAATATACCTTCAAGCAATTGTTCATAACTCTTAGACCGCCTTTCTCTGTGGTTTCACTCGTGAGTGGGCCTCCAAATCGTAGCAATGAGACAAATCTTATGACGGGTATAAGAAACTGATATTCAAATTGAAAAACAGTAAACCCAACACCAGAAGTAAATTTATAAACTGAAATTCAAGAGTCTGGAACGACCACAGAAAGATACTGACTATAGTGATTCACTAATGGAAGTCGATTCCTAATTAATGGACCACACCCAACAGCATTCTCCGATCATAAGAATAATCGGCAAATAGAACCGGAAATTCGACCGTAAATTGTCCGAACTTCAAAGATTCCGTGTAGTACTTGAAAGAACGAATTTCAGATTCGGGCCGCCAAACATAACATCCAATTCCGTAAGAAACGAAAACTAAACGATAAATCTAATCTAATCTCTAACTATCAATATTGAAGAAAAGAAAAAGAGTGCAAAGAAAAGAAAAGAAAAGAAAAGTAAAGAAAATGAGCCTTCGCCACCTGCACTCTCGCCCAACAGACGCCAAGCTACTTTTATGAGCTTCGTAGTCACAGATGAGCAAATTTTCGGGCCTAGCCCTAATCCCAAAGCACAGCTGTGGATTTCCGCGGGTTGGCCCATGTTAACGCTCAAAGGCGACTTCACCCCTTTTGTCGCTGACATCATCCATAAATGCGACATCGATCTCATCGCCGCGACACGCCTTAAGTCTTCGCAGCTTTCAATCCAGAAAGGCACCTCGATGTTCATCAATCTCTCGTCGCGATATCACTTCATGCCTTTGCGTTTCAATCGATGATTCTGATGTTCGCGACTGATCTCACGTCGCGACCTTAGTTCCATATTCTACAGCTCAACCGGGTTTTCCGATGTCGCTGAATCATCTCACGTCGCGACCTTCACTTCAAGTCTTCGCAAAGATTCAACTGCCGTGTCGCTACACTTCAATCTCTCGGTCGCGACATCGCCTTAAGGATCCGCAGGTTTCAATCGTTTCGCGATGTTCACATCAACTGCAGGGTCGCACACGCCTTATTCTTGTAAATTTCAACCGAAGCTTTATTTCGCAACAACAACCTATCATCGCGGACATCAACCGACACGTGATGTTTCAATCTGCCGCCACTTCAGATCTTCAACTGCTGCTCTCAAGGTCGCTACATCGCCCCAAGAACTTACAAGCTTCCATTGATTACTCTTTATGTCGCGACATCAATCTCTTGTCGGCATCGCCTTATGGCTCGAGGTTTTCACTTGACGGTTCCCGCTGGTCGCGGACATCCATCCCTGTCACAAATCAGCTCATGACTCCGCCGTGTCTCAATCAGCGCTCATGTCGCGAATAATATCTTGTCGCGACATCACTTCATGGCTCAGCCTTGAACTGGAGTCCTTCGTAGTGTCGCGACATCGATCTCGCGTTCCGACATCGCCTTAGTCTCTCGGAGGTTTCAATCGTTCCCATGTCGCCGACATCAACTCACGCTAATAACGCCATTTCTTTGCCACTTTCAACCGAAAGCAAGTCTCATGTCGCTGACTCGATCTCACGCCGCTTAATTCGCTTATGCTTTGAGGCCTCACTTGTCGATTCTTTGTCGCTGACTTCCGGGCCCTCTCATCGGCGACAACAATTTCGCTAACTCAGCTCCATCCTTCCAAACATGTCATAGTCAGTCGATTCTTGTCAATAATTCTATCCCTTGTCGCGTAATATCAACCTTTGTCGCTGACATTACGATGTTGTCGCTGACATCACTTCTTATGTTTCGCAATCTCGCCGCCTATCTGTGGATCCCCTGTCGCGACCGCATCAAATTTCCTTCAATTTTCCCGCTGATGTCGCGACCAGAATCGACGTAACCCCAAAAGTTGCAACATTAGTTTGCCAGTTGCTTTCATTTCTGCCCCGCTATTTTCTCGTAGATTTTTACCCGCTCAAGCACGTGTGATTTTCCAACGCATTTTCTTCTTCATACTTCCGCAAATAACAAATTTCGTGAGTTTCTTCATATTTCGCATCTTAATTATTCCTTTTTACATTAAAATCAATAAAAATGGACTAAAATAGATGACTTTTAAGCTCATCAAACTCCCCCAAAGTTAAAGTTTTGCTTGTCCCAAAGCAAAGAAAAGAAATAATTGTTTGTCTCAAACAAAAATAAAATTTTAAGGACATTTTTCGATTTTTTTCGCAAGTGGGCATTCAATTTAATTGAAATACAAGGTATGCATTATTTTCTCGTACATCTAGCTTCAAGCCCGGGCCAAGGTTGTTTCTACTTTCATAGTATACAAAACTAATCAAGTTGAAATTGTTTTACAAACAACATAATCATAGGATCCTCGTTGAAATATAGATTATTTTCCTTTCTCATTTTCATACTGAAAGTCAATTAACTCCTAAAGTCCTTCATAGTTTTGATTGCTTCTATATTTCCAAATTCCAGGTTTGTTTTTCATTGATCTCCACTAATGTAAGTGATTTCAAACTTTCAAGATCAATCAGTCTTTTGGGCTTATATTGTTAGGCTCCGGGTAATGGGTGATGGAAGGAATTTTTCGGTTAAGATTACCTCGAACCTTTTCTCCTCTTCATTCCTCTTTATTGCAGTTTCTCTTAATAAACTCCCCTAGACTTCATGTTTGGGACATCTTGATTTCTTTCCTTAATTCAATTGTATCTCCTTATTTATCACTTGAAATTCTAATTCTGGGTAAATTCCTTTGTTTGTCACTCATTCAAGGATAGTGCAATGTTTAACTTTTGTGCTTCTAACACTCTTAGCTTAACTTTGGGTTGCAGCTCTATACCGCATGGCATTAGGTACTAGGTGTTGAAACACCCCTAAGAACTTAATTGTTCAAGAGAGTTAGCCACAAGATAAAACTTATCCCTATGTTTCCTTTTCTATTGCATTTTCGCTTTTCGCCTTTTCTTTTCATTCCTCATGCTCCTCAAAATATATACTCCCAAACTTCATTTCTTTCTTCCTCCTTGAATTCCTGGGTAATCATAGGTTCTTTAATTAAGGATTGATTTTTGAATGGGTCAGTTTCCATTGGTTATTTTTAAAACAAGCTTGTTGGCTCAATTTAACTAAGGTATATGCATCAAGATATGAGTAGTGGATTTGCCAAATGGCTCAAACTATCCAAGAATGGCCTCATACAGAAGATCTCATCACTGCATTACCTAGGATTTCAACTACAATCTAACAAATCTTAGAATTTGCCTGAAATCAGCTTGTGACTAACCATGGGAGTACTTTCACTCATTTTTGTTGGTGAGTATTTAAATTATTTGTATTCAACAGTTCTAACTTATCACTCATACCACACAAACTCAAAATATGTTTTGTTCCTTCTATTGTATTACTTTCCTCACCCCGACTTATCGCTAGGACTTAAGTAACTTGACCTTGTGTTTCCAATCAAACTCAGACTATGTGGCCCTTATTCTACATTTCACCATACCTAATCTAATTGCTTCATTCAGCCAAACATTACATCCAAGAAGGAGCTCGTACTAATTCCTACTTTAATTTCTTAATCATGCACTACAAAGTAACACAACATTGAATCAAACACCAAATAGCACACAATTCAATTTAAATTTCTCCTTTTATTTCTGATTCATTTGCAACAATTGGATACTACAAGAGTGGGATAAGGGATGGTAATGAGAGTTAGGCAGGAGAGAAGGGGTCTATTTTTTCTTTGAAGTAGCCAGAGCAAAGATGTTGGGGGGGATCAACCAAGTAGACCTAAATGGCCGGGAATTCAGAATTTTCATTTCTCTTCTTTCCTTTCTCTTCGCTTCCTTCCATTTGTTCTTCAATGAAAATCTCATTAAAGAGATCAATCCCACTAACTCATCCCCTAGCTTCTTTCCCCAAGCCATTCATTGTATTCTCCATTCGCCATAACCTCTAGGAATTTGGCAAGATTGTTGTTAATTGGGATCTAAGTTTTCCAGCCCATTCTTTTGCCTCGTAGGATTCTCAGATATTTTCGCTTGCCTCTATCATCCAATCTATTTCTCGAAATCTTTCCAGAGACTTGTATAAAACTTGAACTTTGATTTGCTCCCCAAATCTAAGGCTTCCTCGTTCAGACTTTCTTATCGCTTTAAGAGTTGAGAATACGCTCAAACCGGTTGTTATAAAAGGCTTCATGATCGAAGTTTGAGTTTCAGAATGACGGTGATTCTTTCCTTCATTTCTTCTTAAACTCTTCCCTGTCGCTTCCAAAATTTTCCCATCCGTTCCTCTTTCTGCTTAGCTCTTTCCCTAATCGTTGTTCCTCTGCTGCAGCCTACTCATGCCCTTTCTTTCTATTTAGCCTTCCCTCCCACCGGTCTCTTCTTTCAATTCTTTTCATAAATGCTTTCTCCTAATTCCGCCGACTCTCTCTTCATCTATTCCTCTTCTCGCATGGCATTGAGAGCTTCCAAAGATCGAATCATTCAGCTCCCTTAAGCTTTCCATGTTGGAAGCTTCGTTCGCATGAGTATAGAACTCGCTAAGGGGATGGAGAAGTCTATCACTCGCCTTCATCTCGCCTCTTCACTGCCTCGCAAACATATAATCATTGCTGTCGTGAGTTTCTTCTCGGGTGCTCGCCTCCTGATCAGCCAACTCTCCGAAGCCCCTTTCTCGTTCTTCACTGGGGTTTATCTTCAGTTTCTCTACCAAAGACTTCTTCCGGTTTCTTAGTCCTTTGCTAACTCCTGTCAGAAGGAGTGGTGAAGCTCTGGGTATTTCTTCTTCTGATTCCCAAATTCCTTTCACCACCCCAAATTTCATTACAGAATGTTGATTGTTGCCGGGTGAGGAATAAGACCCTTTAATTCTCTTCCATATTCATGTATAGACTTATGACAACTCCTATATTGGATCTTGTATCCTTTAGGATGGCATACAAGAACACGCTCGTTTTCATCGTGCACACATGTTTTGTTTGAACCAAAACAGGCCGTGAAGTAAACCACACCTAGCCTCTTCGCAAGGCTTCCCTGCTCAATGTTCTTGCATTCCTTCTCCTTGCCTAGCTGCACCTATCGTTAGTGAGCTTCTTAGCAATCTTCCTGCAACTGCTTTTCCAAAAGTTTTCGACTTGAACCATGTTTATGCACCGCCATGCCAGGCCTCGTTGATGGCCCCAGCTTCATATGAAACCCGCACTTCTAACATAAACCGCTCCATCCTTCCTTCCTACCAAATTCTGAATAAACTCTCTTACCAAAGGTCAGATACCCCGATTTGAAAAGCAGAGGCTCTCCCATCCTCTCTGCTCTATCATCTCCTTGAAAGGAGTAACAGGTTTTTTGAATCTCCTCTCTGCGACAAACCCCTTATTAGTATAATATTTCTTCCACCGGGGAGTACGCCTGTCCGACACGACCTCTTCTACTTCTTCATCTTTCCCTTTCCCTTTCCTCGGTCTTCGAGAAGTCACGGAGTTTCGGTGTTTCGATGGCACCCTCTCCTCGCTGTTTCCGACGAATCTCATCTAATCGTTTCTGGCGAAGCTTTCTTCCTATTGTTCATGTTCCTCATAATCTCGCCTAGGTTAGGATTAGGTTGGGAATTTCACTATTGAACGGAAGACAAGCTTTTCAAAAGGTTCGGAAAGCTGGGGTTTTCGTGGTCAGGATTCAAAAGGAGGAAGAAGGTGAATAGCTATGTGGGTCGAGTAATGAGAAAGTTGCCAACAGCTGTAATTCAATCAATGTTTGTGGGCTAATTAATGTTTCATTAAAACACGCTGCGACTTCAATTTTCGCGTTTTTTATTTGAGGTCATTGAATTTAGGCTTTTAAAGTGAGCATTCGCACTGTCGTTTTTACGCCGGCGACACACCCAGATGTCGCGACAATACAAGGTTTCTAGGAATCGCTTGAGGTTGCAACATCCTTTCCATTTTGAAACTTAATTCTCTCGTCGCGACTTCACAAAGGGTGTCGTGACATATACCTTCTTCCTTCAATACTCACTAGTTTTCAAACAAAGTCACGACATCAATGTTTTGTCGCGATTATCACTTATGTCGCGACATCACCTTCGTCGCGACTCCAGCCCTTAACTCAATGACCTCAAGAACCTTTTTTTTTTCTTATCGTCTCCTAACCCTTTTTAGACATTAACCCTGCATCTCCAAGCAAAGATTTAACAAACAATTCAAGTATATCTACATAATCGTTAGTTAAGGTTACTCCCTTTTCCTCATGTCAGTGACTTCTCCCGCAAGTTACCGGAAATGTTCCTGATTGCCTTGCCATTCATGTCCTGAACCTGCGTGCTTTCTACCGCAATATCCAAGAAAACTACCACCACACCGATTTCTAAAATTCACTCTATCCTTATAAAAACAAATCAATTCTAATTTAAGCAACTAAAGAAAATAATTCAAACTAAAACCGTAAATTAAATCCTACGGGTCGCTCCCATTAGCCGCGCTTCGCTTTTGAGTCCTTAGCTAGACTTGTTGTTGTGTGGTATCTCTTCTTTTCCCAAGAACTAGTTGCCTTCAGCTCTCCTCTCCTGCGATAATGCTTTAACTCTGTCCACACTTGAATTTTCGCGCATACCTCAGTTGTCACCGCTCCCAAATGTAGTACTTGACACCACTGTATGGCCCACTCAATTGATTTTAATTTCCAAACAATTTCTGGGCCTAGAATTAAAATAAAGCAGAACTCCTCGTTCCTTTCTCTCGAACTCTTTCAAATTCCTTCGATCATGCCATTTTCATTCTCGTTTTGCATATTCTAGCATTATCATAGGCTTCATTTTCGCTCTTCCAGCTTGCATGCTTGGAGCAATCTTTCTTTCCTTGCACTTTAAATCGTAGTTTAACTTCTTTATGGCCCACATGCCTTGTATTCTAATTCAAGAGGTAGATGACATGGTTTACCAAAAACAACTCAGATGGGACATTCCAATGCTTTAGGAGGTAACTCAGGTGGTTCTCAAAGTGCATCATCAAGCTCGAAGACCAATCCTTCCTCGCCAGCTCACGCCTTTTCAAGTATTCTTTGATCTCCCTATTGGAAATTTCGCTTGTCCATTGGTCCGGGATAAGCTAAACTCATTACATGCTTGATCCTATACCCGGCCATGAGTTTTCAAGAAATATTTTGTTTGGTAGTGGGTTCCCCCCATCACTAATGATAGCTCGGTGTTCCAATCGCCAAAATATTCTTTGCAAGAATCAACTGAGCACATCATTCCTTGATAAGACGTTTCCACCCATTTGAACGTAATCTACTCTAGCAAGATATAGTTTCCAAATGATATAGAAGTGAACCATAAAATTTATTCCCATACATCAAAATTTGTATCACTATAATAATTTTGAGGCATTTCATTCCCGCGCCGATATTCCAATCTTGACATCACTCACACCAACCCACCCGCGACAATCTCTCTCAAGATAATAAATAATAAACTCGATTTATCTTCATAATGCCTCTTTCCGTAAAATAATCCCCATATGGCGATGTACGGCATCCATTCAATGTTGCCTGTTCACTTTTCTCGCACACATCTTCTATTATCATGTCAAGACCTCTCTTGAATAATAGGATCATCCCAAATATAAAACCCGCTACGCGAGATGCGAAGGTCGAGGAGTTCCAGCCGTGGAGTGTGCGGACACTCTCCCGTGTCAAATTATGAGCTAGTTTTCGAGCTCGTCGACATGTCCCATTTTATCAGGATGATGTAGCTCAAGACCAAGAGGTTTGCTATAGGTCTTAGTCCAAATGATTAGACCACTGAAGGCCGACACTCCCAATGCGCACACCAGCAAGAGAGGGCCACAGCTAGTGGTTAAGAGGAGCACGGGTTAAAATCCTTAGGCTACGCCAAGTCGGCTAATTAAACTGATGGGTAGACGGTTCAAGGAGGTTCCAATACAGCTCACAGGAGGAAAGACACAAAGTAGACTGTGGTAGCCCACCAAGGCACAAGCCTAGCTGTGGTTCAGCTGAGCCACTACACAGTGTTCAAGGTCCAGCCAGAGCGTGCTCAGTGTGGGAATAGAACCATTATGGTGTAGACTGGGCACGCATAGCTGCTGGCAGCACAACCTGACACTTCGCCAAAGAGTGCCCACAGATAGTTTTTGGCAAAGGGGATCAGAGGGGACAAGACAGACAGGCAACAGTTGTTTGCAGAGGTCAAGGTCGAGTCGAGAGGGGCTCCAAAGGTAGGCCCCACTATTTACATAGACCCTGAGGATCAGCAGTGTAGAGGTCAGCCACTCAGAGGATAGATGGGACTTACCCTCACACAAATAGGGTGTTTGCAAATACCTAGCAGAGGCGTATGTAAAGCACTGTAGGTCATGACAGTACTATCCAGTTTTGATGTTGATGCTTATGTTTTGATAGATCCCGGTGCTACTAATCAAGTATTTCAAATTTATTGCACAAGAATATAGAGATACACCATAGATTAGTAGTATGGTACCCTCCTACAGAGACTAATTTATACAGATAGAGTATACTATGGGTTGTAGAGTGATTACTGAGGGCCATGAGTTTAGGGCCAATTTGGTATTGTCAGGACATTCAGACTCGAAGGTGATATTAGGGATGGACCGGTTGTCTCGACATCACGCCACCATGGATTGCTTCATGAAAGAAGTTAAGTTCAGACCGGGGGAACCAGAGATTACTTTTTGTGCGGTAAGGAAGATATTGTCCTCAAGTATGATGTATGATGAGGTCTTCGAAGATGCTTCAAAGTCATATCCCGGTATCTAGCCTATGCGCTTGAGGTGAGAGAGATGATATGAGACTGAAGATATCCGCAAGATCACGAGAATTTCCTGATGTGTTTCCAGATGATCTTCCAGATTACCCCGCATTTGCAGAGATCGACAGACGAGTTAGCCCCCGACGTAACCGATTCGAGAGCGCTCTACAGATGGCCCCGCACTTGGCAAAGAACTTAAGGTGCGATGGAAGAAATGGTCAACAGGTTCATTAAACCGGTGCACACGCTCTCTGTGAGCACCCCGCTTTTATTTGTGAAGAAGAAGGACGAGCATGCGATTATGTATTTATTACGTAGAGTTGAATATGTAACAATACGAATCGCATCCGCTTCCGAGGATCGATGACTCTTTGATCGGGCCATGTGAGCCAAGGTATTCTCCAAGATTGATTTCGAGGTCGTGCTATCATCACTGAGTTCATGATGAAGATGTTCCTGGGCACAAAGATCTTAACACTAAGCACGGAATTTGAGTTTCTAGTCATGCCATTTGGACTTACGAATGCCCCAAACGCTTTATGGATCTCATGAACAGGATTTTCGTGCCTTACTTAGATCATTTGCTATCGTGTTTATCGACGATATATCGATCTATCAGTATAAAGAGAGAAGAACATGCAGAAAGCACTCGAGATAGTTCTCCGCAGCTCGCGGAACATCTATTATATGCCAAACTCCGCAAGGCCGGCTTTGGCTTGACAAGGTTGCCTTTGGGATTAACATAGTTTCTGCAGAGGTCTCAAATGGACTCGCAGAAGGTCGAAAGCTATATTGAATTGGAAACCTCCTAATGAGTAAGGCGTAGATAAGGAGTTTTCTGGCTCGTGTACAACAGAAGCTCGTTAAGGATTCGGCTAGCCGCACCTTAATTAGACCGACAAGGGAAAGAGGGAACCTGCTTTTTATGGCTCGGGAGGCTTGTCAAGAGAGTTTCGAAGGAACTGGAAAGAGATCGACCTCACCCAAGATTTCACTTCCATCGTATGTGATGGCTTTCTAGCACAGGATGCCTCAGCAGGCCTAGTTGTGTGTTGTAATGCACGACATAGTGATTGCATATGCTTCTAAGCAATTGAAAAGCATGAATAGAACATCTCACACACGACTCAGCTAGCAGCCATAGTATTTCAATAAGTGGATATGGAGGCATTACTTATATGGAGGCCCGTAGATTTTTACTGACTACAAGAGCTTGCGCATTTGCTTACGCAAAAGGAACCGAACATGGCACAGAGGAGATGATTGAACTAATCAAGGATTATGAATGTACCATTGAATATCATCCCGAAAGGCGAACGGGTAGTAGATGCTCTTGGGGTAGGAGACCCATGAGTTCCATATCGCACTTCGAGGGTCGTGGCATCTTCTCGACTCATAGAATTGGAGGTCCTTGGGTGTGAGACTGAACCCACATATCTGAGCACCGTTAGCCATATTTCATGTACGCCCTTATTGATGGACAGAATTAGAGAGCTCGCATTCGTGATCCATGATAGTGAAGTCGAGAGGTAAAGCAGAGTCCAAGCAACGAGGGATTTGTTATCGAGAGAGGATGGTACCGTGGTCATGACGTAGATTGTGTGTGTACCGGATGTAGGTGATGTGAGGGAGAGAGATTATGAGGAAGCCCATTCCTCCGCTTATGCTATGCATCCGAGAAGCACAAAGATGTATCATACCCTAAAGGAACACTATTGGTGGAAGGGTATGAAGAGGGATATTGCAAAGTTCGTCTCCAGATGTCTCACATGTTAGCAGGTGAAAGCCAAACATCAAAAGCCTGCAGGACTATTACAGTCACTCCCGATCCCTCAGTGGAAATGGGAGAGAATCACTATGGATTTTGTTGTAGGACTTCCACGCCAATAAGTGGCCATGATACGACATGGGTGTGATCAGAGATGACCGACGAAATCACCATTTCCTACCCATCGTGAATAGTGATCTATCGATAAGTCGCCCACTATAATGCTAGAGATTATCGACCGCATGGTATGCCGCTTCCATTGTTTCGCACAGAGATCCCAGTTTAATTCACGCTAGCCCGCTTACAGAATGCCTCGCACTGGCAACATTTCAAGATGCGGGCCATCCACAGACTGCAATAATCCGAGAGGACTATACGACTTTAGAAGATATGCTTAGGCATGTGTTATGGAGCTTAGAGGGAGATGGGACACCCATCTACCCCGATGGAGTTTGCATACACAACAGCTTATCGTGCAAGATTGGTATGGCCCCTTATGAGGCTCTTTTTATGAACTGAAATGTCGAACTCCGGGCCATCGGGACGAGGTAGGCGTAAAGGAAATTAGCAGTCCTAAATTGTTCAAGTGACTTGTGATAAGATCAAAGTTAGTAAGGGATAGACTGAAAATTGCACAAGACCGACAGTAAAGCTATGCGAATAATCGCCGTAGGGACCTAGAGTTCAAGGTGGGGGATATATTGGTGATTTCCCATGGAAGGGCGTACTAAGATTCGGGGAAACGGGAAAGCTGGAGTCCACTAAAGATACTGACCACACAGATTGTTGAGAGGATTTGGGAGGTGGCATCGATTGAGTTGCATCCGACCGATCGCATTCACTATGTTTTCCATGTTTCTATGCTCCGCAAGTACATACTAGACCCTTCACATGTATTGACAGAGCAACCAGTGGAAATACAAGAGAACTTGACATACGAAGAGGAACCAGTGCAGATCCTCAACCGTCGAGAGCAAGTTCTACGCAACAAGACTATTCCAATGGTAAAGGTATTTGCGGAGGAGTCATACAAAGAGAAGTTACTTGGGAGACAGAGGCTCAGATGCGCCGTCAGTACCCTCAATTATTTTCCGAATGAGGTATTTTCCTTCCCTTTCTTCGAGTTTAGTTTATTCATTTCGAGGACAAAAGTTCTAAAGAGGGGATTTCAGAATCACTCGTTCAAAGAGAGTGTACGCACATGTAATCAGAGGGCGAGCAGGTGCACTAAGTGCCATTGTCGTATTTGGAGATGAAATTGTAAATGATAAATTTATGAACCCAGATTTTTGCACTAGAGTTTGTGCAGAATTGTAATTGATAAAATGGGAAATAAAGGTAATAGTTAAAGAAGATTGTATGCCAAAATAGAATAACATAAGTTGATTGGCAATATTAAAGAGACGGGGGACCAAATGTTAATTATGTTAAAAGTTGAGACTGAACAGGAGATGAGACAAACTTAAGATTTCATTTTTTTGGTCTCTCAAACTAGAGCTTCACGGTTGGAGGAGAAAAGGGAGAAGAAAAGAGGAAGAAGAGGAAGAAGAGGAAGGAGAAGAAGGAGAAGAACAAAGGTGAAAAGGGCTATCGGACGGGAAACGGGAATTCGATGGGAAGCAAGTGGATCGAAATTTGAACTGGAGTGTAAAATGATTTTGACAATTGAGTTTTAAAAAGTGAATGATTTTAATGTTAAAACTGAAAAGTTTAATGGAAATGTTTATATAAAATGTGTTAAGGCATATGAAATAATGATCTTGCATCAATATATGTATATTTATATAAATTATATATGTATGCATGTGTTAAGGTATTATGGAAGTTTAAAAATGTGTAAAGAATGCATAAATGTATAAATAATAAAGTAAAGTGTTTAAATGGATTTAGAAATGTATTTTTGAAGAAAGGTTTTACTGATGGTTACCCTAACCATATATGACTCGTTATGATCGGAGCATCGGGCCGAGGTACCCTGCTATAAGATTTTAGAGGGTAAAGTTATAGGTTACTAACTAAGGGAGGGAAATAGGTGTTTAGAGTAATATCCTTACACGTGATAAGGTGCTATGACTGGAGCCCTATGCAAAGCGTGAGTTTCTCCACAGATAGTGGTTATGGATCGAATGAGGTCGCCCTCACCGTCAAGCACTGAAATCGTCGGTGTTTATCCCCGGGTTCCATCAGAAAAAGAAATAAAGAAAGAAAGTTTAAGGCATAAATTGATTTTTAATTGTATAAGTTTTTATTACTTTGAATTATTATCATAATAAAAATGTACACTCACTGAGCTCCTTTAGCTCATTCTTTTTCGTATGTTTCAAAACCATTTTCAGGAACCGAGACAAGTGCGCCCCAGAGACATCCCCCGCGCAGCTGAGTCGCAGCCATCAAGGAGATCACGCCGTGACTGCATTGTATATATATTTTGCATATTGTATATGTTGAATATTTTGTCATGTATATATGTATATATGTATATATTTCAAATGAACTACGCGGGCTTTGATCCTAGTGGACGAGGTAATGAGGCTAGCTTCGCTTTAAGTCCTACTAAGCCCAATTCTTTTATAAACTCGTGCATGGAATTGAAAAAGTTTTGAATGCTTTGATGATTTAAATAAATAAATGTATATGTGTATATATTTTGCTTCGATTGAAGCCACAGGTTAACTGTCAGGACGAGGAGTCCTAAAATGGAAGTTGAGAATTGAAAGATTATAAGTTTTTTTAAATAAGCCAGAGGTTTTTGTAAATTTGGAAAGTCTCAATAAACGTAGGAAACTCTGGTCGATTTTCTGAAAAATCTAAGTGTTTGAAAAAAAAAATTTACCACTTCACTTCCGCATTATTTTCTAAAGATATGTTAAGGATTGTAAAGGGGTTCGCTCCATGGATTTTAATTGATTGTTTTGAGGAAAGTTTCTATATCCGTTGGAGTGTCGGGAGGTCCCCTCGGGTTCATGAGGTTAATCCGGGTCGGGATCCTTCACGCCGGACGCTAGAGCATAGTAGGATTCTCCTGACTTTTGTATCAGTGTTGTTATTAATAATATTTTGTAAGGAAAAACTTTGAAATTGTATAATGGAGCATATGTATGTACATAGTGTAGTTTTGTGAAAATGTGTTGAGCCTGAGGCTCTTTTGAAAGAACGTTACTGGTTGCCATATTTGGAAAAGTGTAAATTGTGGTTACAGGATTTGGAATATGTCCTTTATGCAGCTGATATGTTGCCGAGATTTTACAAAATCATAAGTTAAGAAAAGGAAAATTTTTATACAAGTTTTAAGCAATACGGCCGTCACGATTTTCTAGTCGCGAGGTTACTATTGGGATTGCGGAGGGCCGGCACACCCGCCGCTGGCAGGGCGGGTGTGTCACACCGCCTCGCTGATCAAGAACAAATTGGGAAGAGTTGGTTGAAGCTTATGGGCGCATTCTTCCCAGCCCTAACGCCCGAAAAGAAGATGAGATTATAGTCTTCTGCTGTGGGGAGGATGAAAGTCTCACAACGCATGGGAGAGATTTAAGAGACTACCAAAAAGATGTCCCATGCATGGAGCGTATCCGACCACTCGCATGGATATATTATACCATTCCATGAATTATGCCTCAAAGGGTATAATTGATGCAGCCTCGCGAGGCTTTCAAAGAAGAAGGCAAAGAGGCAAGGTACTGATCAAGACCTTACAATGCAACTACAAAGCTCCATCTAAAGCTTCGTGGAGCAAAGAATGCACTAAAGGGAGCGGTGTAATGAGCTTAATCGACGACCACTACATTGAAGTAAAGTTGGATGCATTAATGAACGAGATAGGAAACAATGAGAGAAGAATGCCTACTACACTTGAAGTGGGAACAGTAGATGAAGGAGAGAGAAGAAAGAGTGTTGAAGAGGGATCAAACCATGAGGGTCCCTACCAAATTGAGGAGGCACAATACCTCAATGCCAATAGGAGCTACACTTTCAAGCCCAACCTCAACTTGCTAACCTACTACACACCAACACTTAGTAATCATGAGAACTTCTCATATGGAGGAGGGGCACAACAAGGTCAAAGACCTAGACAGAATTTGCAGCAATACCATGCCTCCTTAAGGTTCCAACAACAAAAGTAGCAACAAATAGCAGGATAGAGAGTAGAAAATCAAGGGCATAAGAGATCTAATTCCTTTGAGGACCAGATGCTTGCTTTCATGAGAGAAAATAAGAGGTTGTTGAACATACATGAGTAGAAGTCGAGCTATCGCATTCCCAACCATGGATCGGGAGAGATTACCGTTGACACTAATAGGACCTCGAGGAGGACCAGCAGTATCTTAGATAGTTCGATCGTGTGACGCACAGCAAGACCATGCAAGAAGGAAGTGTTATGGCAACACCAAGGAGTGGAGGAGGCAACGTGGGAACGCCAGGACACGAGGACACGATGCGAACCACCTATCCTTTCCTATTTGAGGACAAAGGTGTGTGGTCTAATATTTGACAAATCTATTGGCTGTGATATGTGCATGTGTTTCAGATGTGTTAGTATGTGTGAATTTCTGTGACTAAATTCTCAAGTAATGGGAAGAATGTCAAACTCAGGAAAAATTCAATTTTTTTGAAAAAGGGTAAAACGGTAATGTCGGTTGAAAACCGGAAATTTTCTAGATCTCAAATGATGAAACAAACTTCACCATTGAATTCATCTCGTGAAATCTAGTTACCTCGTCGACCCTCGTCGACATTCGAGACAAATGGAATTTCACGCTTTTCGAGACACGTGCTCCGATGCCACATGGCACCCTATGAAGTGACATGGTATGAGCCATGTGGTACTTGAAATAAATGGCTCACTGTTTACGTGGTCAATGACGTAATAAGTTGTTAAAACAATAAAAGAAAATCAAGAAAATACATGGAGATTTATCAAGTGGCTAAGAGGAAAGCTGGGAAGTTTCCCACTTCTGATAAATCTATGAGGAAAATCAAAAGGAGAAAGGAAAGTAAGATAAAAACAAAGAGAAGAGAAAAGGGAAAAAGAAAAGAAAAAAGAGAAAAATGAGATGGGAGCAAACATGAGTTGAAGAAATTCAATAGATGCAGCATGAAGTGGGGGAAGAAGAAAGAAACAGAGAGAAGGCTAAACGAAGAGAGAGAGAGAGAGAGAAAGGGGAGAGAGAAAAAAAGATTTTCCCGCCTAATGTGGTCTGGGAGTTGACTGTCCAGAAGAAAGCTCTGATCCATATTCAGCTGCTGGCTACCAAAATTCATGAGTTTTGTCAAGCTCCACGAGGTAGGAAATTTTCCTACTTGGAATATTTTTAGCCTAAAAGTCATGTAATGACATAGGTTGTCTTCGGGGTCGTGATAGGTCGTGTGATTGGTTCCAAGATTTTGGGATTGAATATTGGAATTTTAGACTGATTTTGGCAACCTTAACTATGTGGGGATTGGTTGTGATCCCGAGACTGAGGTCTCCGAGTTTTGTTGTATGTTTTGATGTCACAATGATTCAAGAATGAAAAAAATGCTTTATGGTCGTGGAAGGACCAGAGGTTTCATGAGTATGGGTACGAGATTTAGGCTATTATTTTGTGTGTTATTGTCGAAAATAAATAATATGTTGTCAGGTGTAAAAGCATGTTAATATGTGCTTACGCATACACATGGAATAGGATGAATGGAAATTATATATAGAAAATATAATTATCCATAATTTATAAATAAGGCATGTAGCAGCACATAGTATGAAATGGCAATGATTATGCTTCATATGTATATCACATCGCCGAAATGTGTGGGTGATGGTACTATTATTCACCATTCCCGTGAATGTGATGAGTCAGAAATAGGACCACATCCAAAATCGACTCATATTGTATAAAATCACATAAATATAAATCACGCGGTGTTCGGGCGTAGCAATGACGGGTAGATCCTCCCCGTGGTGAAAGACTCACGAAAAGGCCACAGACATATCACCACCGTGGAAAGCCCGTAAAATGTCTGGCGCGGTCACTGATTCGATGACCCCAAAAGACGGGCCCATGAACAACACACAGATTTGATAAAAAATTCAAGTGAATATCGATGTTGTCCAGTTTAAGTCATCAAGTGAAACAATCAACAACTCTGCTTTTGCAATACACTTGGCATTACAAGTGTGAGGAGCCTGGTCGACTTTGCTGTGTATGAGGAATCTCATCTCATGCATGACACGTAATATTCCATATAGGATTGCATTATTTATATGGAATGTGATTGGATATTTTTATGATTGCCATTGCATGTGCATTTTAGGTGGGAAGTAGCCCTTGTAGGAGAATTTTTCTACTAGGCATTGCTCACCCCGTCGTAGGGAAATATTTTCAGGTAGTGGAGGTACACTGAGAGAAGATACTAATCCAAGAACTCAATTATGAAAAAGGCTGGAGTGGGGCCTATTTATGTGTTTTGTAATATTCTGGATTGAATATCCAAGTCAGTTATGTAAATACAAGTTTGTAATAAAACTTTAGTTTCGCATCGGCATGTTGTAGTGTTAATAATTTCCAAATTCTACCTGCTGCATGGGTTGTATAGAGGCAGTGACATCGAGGAAAATGCATGGAAGAAAATTGGTTGTGCAAAAAAAAAAAAAAAATCTAAATTTTGACCCTTGAGAATTAGGTCGTCACATAAACACCACAGTATTCCTAAGTTATCTGTATGGAAATTAAAAATTAAAATAATTAAAATAAAAAAACAAGCATTATTTCTAAGTCATATGTATGAAAATTAAAATAAAAATAAAAAACAAATTTAAAGAGAAAACTCATTGCAACTTTTTAACACAAATTTAAGTAAGGAAAATTGAAGGGAATAATCCTTAATTTGATCGATCTTCTTTAATTAATCACATGTATTGATTAACTAAGAATAATTTTAGGTTTGGAGATCTCATAACTTATTTGGATCTTTCTCCTTCCTCTCTCTCGATATTGTTACTGTCATGTTATAATCTAATTGGTTTCGAAATTTTAATTTTTTTTTTAAATTTAGTTTTATCCCACCATCTAAAGATTGACTTCCGCCTTCAACCTACCTCTCTCAAGATTCAAGATTGACTTCCATCTTCAACCCACCTCCCCTCAAGAACTGACAAGGTCAAAGGTCAAAGGTGGTGGGGTTCTGCAATTAATCTTGGAGTTCTGTAAAAAAAGGCTTTGTATTGATCTATTAATATAGACGTGCGTTTGATTTGTTTACAAGCAACTACTTTCTTGATTTCTTCAACTTGTGAAATTTGGTGAGGCTACCTCACACTCAATTCGATTAGTGGCGATGAAGAAGATGTATCCCAATGCCACATCTGAAATCTTTGAAACAGCAAGTTTATTTTTGATGGAATGATTCAGAGTTCATAGAGAGGTTGGATTCTCTCTGGTTCTTCTCCGGTGTTCTTTCTTTGAGAAGTCAATCTATGGCTTCTGATAGTGGTAACAAATCCACTCAATTATCTCACAATCATAGTCCCAAACCAGAGCCAAACAAACCACTAAGCCCTATTGCTCATAATCAACATATGTCAAATTACAAATTTCCAGTAAGAAATGGGTTGTTAAATGGGTGAACAAAAGCTGCATCTTCTAGCTGAAACCAATGCCCAAATCGGATGCAAACAAGTATTAGCTTTTACCTATTTTGTGCAAACACGCATGAAGCATTAAAAATCATTCATTACATTATTTTTCCACAACACCTATGAAAAATATAATGAGAAAAAACCATATTGAGCCAAGCTCTAGAAGGCCTTGTCATGTAGCCAATGAGAAAACAGGCAGATGATTATTGAGACATACCCAGAAATGTGAGAGTTGTGTGAAGAAGAAATACCCCAATTCTTGAGTCTGAACTCTAAGGATACTACGACTGCAATGTTTGAGAAATTAATACACAAATGAACAATGAACAAATCCATGAAGAAAAATGTAAAATATCATCAATGAAATATAATGGTGGTGAGGAATGAGACCAATGACTAAATGACATAAGAATCACATTACCAAAACCATAAATGGGAGGATTGGGAGTCAGGCGGAAGCTTTTTAAGATTTGTACATAGCTGAAGTTGCAGTGATTGCAACAGTGCCCAGCAGTTTCAACAAAAGGCTGAAGACACTCGAACATCATGACATCTAGATCATCTTCATTCCGTTGTAACAGAACATTCTAGAATTCCCAAATGTTGTATAAATATTGATCAATGTTAATTATACGAGTGTGGAGAGTTTTAACCCTCTTACTCTATTTCATTTCTTTCTCTCTGTTTCAGTATGTGATAAAGCCTTAACATGAGAGAACAAAAGGATAAAGAAGAAAACAAAGTGGTCAAGGTGCACCCTCATCCCGATTGTTTTATGCTCTTCTCCGCATTACTAGCCCTCGCTCTTCCTCTTTCCGCACACGTATCGATAGCCCCATGGCAATGATGAGTCTCCCTTCTTCGACCAATTCTGCTATGCATGTTACTTTATCTCTGACTTCTTTTCCAGTCCTTTATGGTAATGTCAGCATGAATTCAACTATTAGGGTTGGTGGTGGTGGTGGAAATGATGGTTTTGCTGAATCGGTTGTATAAATAATGATCAATGTTAATAATATGAGTGTGGAGAGTTTTATCCCTCTATTATGTTTCCTGCTTTACTTCTTCTATGTTTCGTGAGATATTTCAACACGAGAGAACATATGATAAAGAAGAAATGTGTGGTCGCTGCACTCTCATCCTACTCTTGCTTTCGCTCTTCTCTCCGGGCAAAGCATCAACCATCGCTCCTTTTCTCCATCAATGGTGGTCGCACGTACCTCCCATGGCAATGATGAGTCTCCCTTCTTCGACCAACTCTACTATGCATGTTACTTTATCTTCGACATCTTTTCCAGTCCTTTATGGTAATGCCAACATGAATTCAACTATGGGGTTGGTGTTGGTGGTGGAAATGTGTTTTTACCGAATCGACCGTATAAATACTTATCAATGTTAATAATAGTGGATAAGGTTTTATCCCTTCTACTTTGTTTCATTTTCTTTCTCTCTATTTTAGTATGTGATAGAGCCTTATTGCTAGAGAACAGAAGGATAAATAAGAAAACAAAGTGGTTGTTGCACTCTCCGCTTGCTTTCACTCTTCAAGTAAAGCATTCGTACCGTCGTCTTCCTCTTTCTCGTCTCGCCTAATGGTAATGCGATAGCCCCATGGCAATGATGAGTCTCCTTTCTTCAACCAATTCTGCTTTGCATGTTACTTTATCTCCGACATCTTTTATGGTCCTTTATGGTAATGCCAACATGAATTCAACTAGTGGGGTTGGTGTTGGTGGTGGAAATGGTGATTTTGCTGAATTGGCTATATAAATACTAATCAATGTTAATAATATGAGTGCGGATAGTTTTATCTCTCTTACTCTGTTTCTCTCTAGTTCATTTTTTTTCTCTCTATTTCAATATGTGATAGAGCCTTAACACGAGAGAACATAAGGGTAAAGTAGAAAACATGTAGAATTCTCATCCCGCTTGCTTTATGCTCTTCTCTAGCAGTGCCAGTCGTCGTCTTCCTCTTTTCTTTGCTCAATGGTGGCCGCATAGCCTCCCATGGCAATGATGAGTCTCCCTTCTTCGACCAATTCTGCTATGCATGTTACTTTATCTTTGACATCTTTTCCAATCCTTTATGGTAATGCTAGCATGAATTCAACTATTGTGGTCAATGGGTCAGTTGCAATGGAATCGGGTGGTTTTACTAAATCGGTTGTATAAATACTTATCAATATTAATAATATGAGTGTGGAGAGATTTATCCCTCTTACTCTATTTCAATATGTGATGGAGCCTTAATACAAGAGAATAGAAGGATAAAGAAGAAAACAAAGTGGTTGTTGCAGAATTCTCATCCCACTTGCTTTCTGCTCTTTTCTAGCAATACTAGCCGTCGTCTTTTTCTTTTCTCTGCCTAATGGTGGCTGCATGTTCCTATAGGCAATGATAGCCTTCTTCGACCAATTCTACTATGCATGTTACTTTATCTCTATAATATCTTTCTAGTCCTTATGGTAATGTCTACATGAATTCAACTAGTAGGGTTGGGGTGTTGGTGGTGGAAATGGTGGTTTTGGCCGAATCGGCTAATGGACGTGGGTTGTTTTGCCAAAATTTTGAATTGGCAGGCACCAAAATCTAATAAATCTCATATCGATTAAGAATGGATGGCTTATGAGTATATAAGCATGGATAACATTCAATTTGTATGAGGCCTTCGAAGGAAAAGCCCAAAACACCATGAGGGTCCTAGGTCTAGTGACAATATCAGACTAATGTAAGATAGGAAATGGTCCATAAGATTTCTAGCAAGTGGTATCAGAGCCGGGTTCAAACTTAACTGTGTGGGTGGAAGTTGAACAAAATAATGTGGTGGGCCTTCATGATATGAAAGCTCACGAAGGCGATGCCCGAACATAGTGAAGGAAATCATGATTCGAGGAGGCCTTGGCTAGAAATTCCGCTCGAGGGGTGGATCGTCAGTGCACCCAAAGTCTCACAATGTCCTACATCCAATTAGCTTATGAGTATATAAGCATGGATACCATCCAATTGGTATGAGGCTTTTTTGGGGGGAAACCCAAAAACAAAACCATGAGGGCCCTAGGCCTAAAGTGGACAATATCATACCAATGTGGATAGAAAATGATTCATGAGATTTCCCAACAATTTGTGAGGCAAGTCTTCATGGGAAGAGCCCCACCAAGATTCTAGGATTGAGTCTAATAGAATTAATACTACCCCTCTTCTGCAAAGAGAACAACATACATACCAATCTCCAACATACATACCAATTTTTCTATTAGTAAAAATCAGTTTTTCCAACTTCATCTCGTTCCATTTACCCAGAATCAGCTCAATAGTTAAGCACTAGTTTGAAGCGTCAACAACAAAGACCGCTTGAAGCACTTCAACTACAGCTCTTCAAGATGATTATACCGCAGCGAGATCAAAATGAACCAAGGCTGACAATGGTGATAGAGGAGGAGGAAGAAGAGCAGGAGGAGAAGGTGTACGAAATGATGGAGGAGGAGAAGAGAGAGAGGAGAGAGAGAGAGAGAGGAGAGAGGGTAGGGATAAAATTGATTTAAAAAAATCGAGCCAATCGATTATTTTAAACTCTTAGCTAAGAACCCATGCTCTAAACCAATATGATACGGGACCCCCCAAACTTGAGATTATTCTTAGTTAATCAATAGGTGAGACTAATTAAAGAAGACTGTCCAAATTAAAGATTATTCTTGTTAATTTCCCCATTTGAATATATATATAGGAAATATGTTTGTTAAAAGAGGTGTTCTACTTGTTAGTGCACCAGCAGTTCGACTAAGTTATGGACCATATGCAAGAATAATGCGATTTTAACATAACTAAAAGCACAAAAATAAATCAACATATATGCAGGGACACAAGAGATTATCGCATGTCACGTTTACATTCGTGAGGTGTGTTGCTTTCCGATGTGCAAATGATTTCACTATTTTCAATCAGGATACAGTTTGTCTTATATGAGACAAGTACTACAAGAAATAGGACTTTAGGTCACGGTCATCAACCGTCACCAAATCAATAAACTCCGTGACTAAAACTTATTGTCGCGGTTTTATGAAACCGTGACCAAGTATCACAATAGTAGTAGGTGCAGGCAAAGGTTTTAGTCACGGTTTCCTACATGACTATAACCATATGGTCCATTTTTTATCACGGTCATAGCAAAAACTGCGGACTGTGCCAGGAAGGTTAGCTTCTCAAAAGGGACCTTTAGTCACAGCTCAGCCATGAAAATCGGCTAAAAAGTGGCACTTTAGCCACGGTTTCATGCTAGCCGTGATTGGTGATCCACTTTGCTGATCCTCCTTCGCTTTTTTGTCATGATTTTTGCTATAACCATGACAAACAATGGACCATATGATCACAGTTTTTTGCTTGACCGTGACTAAAAATTATTACATTGAAACAATTAGTCTTTAGACTTCATTCTCTCCAAAAACCAGAATAAACAATTAATCTTTAAACTCTGTATGCAATCAAGTAACTCAATAATTATGAAATTCAAAATTTAAAATAGTACAATATATCATAGTAAATTATCTCAAGCTATATAGTCAAAAACTAACATAATATGACAAAAAACAATAAAAGAGATACAAATTAGGTTTTACATTTTATCATATAATGTAATAAGTCAACTAACCAACCATCACATATTAGTCATAAAAACTACAAAAAGGAAGAGAATGTATCATATAAAATGTATAATGTGTAAGTCTACTATTGTCTTGAAATTTCTTTTGCATCATTTGCATCATCTCGTTCAAGTCAGGTTTGCACTTTTTGTATTTCCATAATTTTTCCATCAAACTCTTCTTTCACTTCTTCTCGTGTCTTCCTTTGAACTTCTACCGACTTCTCTTCAAATGTTTCAGTTGCTATTGTAAACTTTTGTTCTGCAACTTTTAGCATTTCTTAGGCATTTTCAAGTTGTGCTGATAAAGTAGATCTTGATTACCCAGTACTACTGCTACCAAAGACTAAGGTAGGAGTAACACCAAATCCATAGTCTCGAACACGTCCATGCCTCTCTCGACCCATCACTTGGGCATATATGTCATCTACAGATGTAGATGTTATATATGATGTAGAAGTAGTAGAAGCAACAGGTGAAGAAGAAGACATCCCTTCAGGTTGGGATAGTAACTGCTCAAATTGATTCTGACATTACAAAAAAACAAAAATAATTGTTAGACTTATACAAATAATTTTGTATGTAGCTATGATTGAAATACAAGTATATAAAATTTAGATACTTCATTACCATGATCTGCTTGGAACGATCATTAACAAACGTCCCATCTTTTTTTGTATGTGTTAAGACAAACATCTCAACTAGGCTCCACCCGATCGTCCCTTTTTGTGCCTATTCTTACAAGTAAAACAATTAAGTTATTTTTTATAAACTATTGATGTACAAGCAAATCTTATTAATAATAAATTTTTTACCTGTTCATATCGGATTTGAGCAAAACTTTTTGATCCCAATGTATGCTTTATGACTTGCTTT
Source organism: Tetrastigma voinierianum (assembly GCA_016808115.1). Classification (NCBI taxonomy): domain Eukaryota; kingdom Viridiplantae; phylum Streptophyta; class Magnoliopsida; order Vitales; family Vitaceae; genus Tetrastigma; species Tetrastigma voinierianum. The sequence continues at coordinate 1,922,902 of JAEQBH010000529.1, read as the reverse complement.
GCCCTATTAGCTTTGTTTTTTCAGAGATATCCTATATCAATATACAGTATACTACTTATATAGCTACTAGAAACATAATAAAGTTAAAAATGAAGTATTAAATTATATAACTAATAAATATGATTTTATTTTGAAGATTAGTATGAAAATACATTATATGAAAAAATCATTATGTTTACCTTTGCATCGAGTGTGCCCTAAAGTTAATGAGCTACCCATTCATCATCCGAGATAAGTGTGAGGTTTGTGGCGCACTTCTTATTCAGGACATAAGGGTCATAATACTTGGCCTTCATCTTATTTCTATAACTTCTGAACAGATTTCCACAATATGAAATAGTGTGGCTCTTACATGTTTCATCCATTTCATATTTCTCATATGTTTCATGAAAAAACCATATATAATTAAGAGGTTTCATTTTCAAACAATAACATTATAATTTAGATGAATAACAACTGACATACCAATATTAAGGCCTAAAGCTTTTTCTTTACACTTTACTAACGTGATGTCAATCTTGGACTTGGATGGGTACATTGTGTTGAGATCGTACCAATGTCCCCATGTAACTAGAAAGTCTTTCGTCGTTGTCATGATAAACAACTTGGCCTTTTGTATTGAAATGTGTTGATTTGTTTTCATCGGGTTTCATGCCAAGTAAATCCAAGTTATGCGTTGGGCGACGTGTCCTTTTTTTGCTAGAGGAACCTTCTAAAAGTAAGAATGAAATTATAAGAACATACTTATTCTTATTTAAAATTAAATAATCGATTTTCATTATTTGAGAAATTAAACATATGTAAACACAAATATTATAAGTAAAGCTAAGCATAATTATCTTAAACATACCAATTGACCTAGTATCTAAAGGACCAAAATCATCATAACTAGTAGAAGTAGTTGTAAGTGATTGTAACTGGATGTTCTGTTATAGATTGTTTGAGTTATCCTCTAGAGACATTGTTTCAGACTCTTCCTTTCGATACTCTATATAATAAAGTAATTTACAAAATTAAATATAAATAAGTTACATAAATAACATGGAATAAATTACAACGTATATATTAAATAATAAATATTTATGTGCTTACAAATATTATTAATTACACATCATCTATATCCTCATCATGAATAAATTCATTATCTCGGTTAATAATGTTTCTTTGTCGTGATAGTATAACATCTGTTTGGATAGTTTCTCCTATAATATCACTTTTTTCCCAATTGATTAAATAATATGTTTTGAGCCAAAACTGATTCTTAGCAATTTCTAGCAATTTCCCAAATCCTTAGGTTAGGTCCCAAACAAACCCTAACTATTTTGAACCAAACGAACTTAGCAATTGCCCTAATACCAAATCCTAACCAAAACAAGAATTAGAGATTAAATCATTTCAGCAATTTCTAGCAATTTGGGCAAATCCTTAGGTTAGGTCCTAAATGGACCCTAACTGTCTCCTAACTAAAACAGTAACACAATGGGAAAAATACCAACAAGACATACCCAAATAAAGAACGAGTGGAATAGAACAAGAAGAAATTGAGAAAACTTACCAAAGATGCATAAAAATCGACCCTATGGAGAGAAAAAAGAAAAATGCAACCCTAACCGCGCAGAATATGAGCTGTAGAGTCCAAAAATCGAAGTCTTGCAGCCCAAATGTAAAGATCTACAGTAAGAAATTAGGTTTATAGGGTTTTCGAGAAAGAGATAGAGGAGAATGAGAGAGGAAATGAGAGAAAAATGCGGAGTGGGGCGAGAAATGAAAACTTATAGGCTTTTCTATCAATGAACCGGTCGACTGGTTGAAACCGATCGATATAAACCGGTTGACCGGGTTCAACCATTCGATATAAACTTATTGACCATTTGGATGCAATAGCCATCCATTTTGTTCGATGAAACCAGAGACCCGATTTGTCGACCGTTGACGTGAGTCATCCATATTTTTGGTAAGGAAATAATCGATTATCGATCGGATGGACGGGCCATTATCCATTTAGAAAGAACTGAAACGATCGACCAGTTCAATTAAATGGTCGACCGATTCAGAGATACAGTAAGAATCAGTTTCACATATATTAGTAGAAATAAAATTATTGAGAAAGAAAAAATTGTAGACGAAGGGGAAAGTTTAGGTTATATACTTAAAGCAATATCTAATATTTCATTTTTAATTAATATCTATAAATTTGTATAAATTTTTTATAATAAGAAATAAAAAGGTCCATATCGGCTCGATCCCTTCGCTATTCCACCACTGACCCCCCAAAAAATCTCATAATTATAATTTCACATTTACCCGATCCATTCACTTGCTATCCAAGAACTGACACCCTGAAAAAATCTTATACTTATAACTTCACCATATATGTCACACCACGAGTTTTAAAGACAAAACTAAATGGAATTCAAGTCATCGCACACTAAATATAAACTATTTAAAATAAATAACATATTACTTAATTTTAAAAATTAAAATTTCTTTTGTTATACAATCGTAATATTATTATTTTTTAAATGTTATTTAAAAATATTCTCATTTTAATAAGTATTATTTTGTGAATGTACAAACAAATTGCTTATAATCCAAATACATATCTATATCCAAAAATCATTAATGTTGAAATCAAAAAAAATTTATAAATTATATAGTCATTGAATGTAATAAAATATTTTCATCATTATATATATCCAAGTACTAATATTTTCATCCAACAAATTTTTTTTTGCATATAATATGTGCTTTTAATTTTTATAATCTATATAGAAAAAGTGTTTTCCTTTTTAAAATTTTAATAAAAAATCAAGGTAAATTTTTAACTAATTAGTTTAGTGTGTGTGTGTATGTATATATATATATATATATATATATATATATATATATATATATATTTTATATAATCAAAGTTCAATAGCTAACTATACTGGCAAAAGTCACTCATTCTATCAAATCAAAACTACTACTTATAAACTTGGTCACGGTTTTACTCAAACCTGCCACAAAGAATAATTACCGTGACCTTTTGGTCATGATTTTGCAGTCAATCGTGACCAGTGTTACATTATGGAAACATTATGATTTTTGGTCACGCTTCTAAAATCATCATGAAACAAAAGGCATATTAGTGACTTATACAATGTGACTTTTTAGTCACGATTTAAGTAAAACTATGACCAAAAGTCATATTAGTGTTCTTTTGGTCACGGTTTTCAGTAAAATCGTGATCAATACATGTTAACTTATATATTTGATCATGGTTTTATTTGATACCATGACCAAAAGTCACATTCGCGTAGTTTTTAATGCTGCCAAAGAAAGTCGACTAAATAGCTCACACCCGCCCTTTCTCGCCATTAGTTTACTGAGAACATTTTCACAAAACAGACTAAAATTCTATCAAGATTGGCACGCCAATAAGACGCACAAAATCATATGGGTTGCTTTGATTTATTTGACCGCGATTTAAACAGTCATCACTAAAAACCATACTTTTTTTGTAATGAAGGCTCCCCCTTTCTTTAACACCTTCATCACCTAATTCTCTCACAATGAAACATAAAATGAGATCCTCTCATTCCCCAAACAACATCTAGACTCTCACACGCCCAATAACATCATTCAACAAGATGTATAAAAAACCCCCCAACATTGAGAGAGTTGGGCAATACCTGCAATAGGTATTTAGCCCCCCAAGAACACCTTCTTGTTCTTTTACATCCTTTTGTATGTCCATTTGCTTCAAAAATGTGTCCCCTATTTATCATCCTCCAAGGGATCCTTCCTCAATATTCTACATTTACATGTTTTCTAATATGTCCTAACTTACTAGTTGGAAGATTTCAATTTCATTTCATATATTCTCATCACAATGGAACATTCTATCTCAGCAGAGTCATATCAACATAGATCCAATCTTTTAAAATTGATCTACAATAATATCTCCCTCTAATCTTCCTTGTCTTCACTGAGATAGTGAATATTTAATCTTCATAATATTCCTTTTCAGAATCTGCTTTGACTACAATATTCTTTGTCCCGTCATGTAGGTTGGTCTACCAACTCATGCACCAACATCTTGTAACTTCGTATTTTACTACTGAAGCAAATGATTTAATTTTTGCCTAAAATTATAACAAGAAATTTCTCCAACATATATTAACTTTCTTATGAAGTACTCCTAAAAACTTTTAAAGGTTCCTTAAGCAAGAGGAAAATGTTCCCTAATGAATGACACTTAAACCAATTGTTTGCAAAAAATTATAAAAATATTAGATTTTTTTTTTTTCAAATTATTAGGTTGTTATGATTTATGGAATCGTCATATACACTACCACGCATCTTTGAGATCTGCCGATGGCCCATGGCCTATTTGGCCATAAGAGTCGCTTAATTCACTACCACCAAGCATCAAAGGGACGCTTCCGCACTAAGAGCTCCAAAGAGGGCCACCTGTGCAAGCAAGCCAAGGCTTCAGAGGGCATCCGTCTAAGATTCCAAGTTCGCTAGCCAACCGTTCTACCCCATATGTAAATTTTACCCCATATGGGAAGTTTGCTACGAATAAGCACCTAAAAGCAGAAAATCCGTAAAAGCGATATTATCAATAAATTTTCCAGCTTCTAAATCCCTTACTCCTCAGAGAGATAATCCTAGATAAGGAAAGGATAAACATATTTATTCCTAAAAATAGGAGATTCCTTCCCGAGATAGGAGGAGATTAAAACCATTGCATATGCAATTAGAAGATCCCCCACGATGTGAAAGAGTTGCAAATTCGAATTGCGCCTATCTCTCTTCTCCTTCATACTTTTTGGCCGACTTAATCATCGGATAGGTGGTCGGCCCACCGCCACGGACGCTCTTTTGCCACACTACGCTAATACGAGGGGAAGTAAGATAATCAGGTTCACACATATGCTAATGGTCACCGCAGAACCGGGACTGAACAAGACTGAAACCTGAAAACTGATCCTTTCTGAAACGTAAAACCAGAATTCTGGATTAGAAACAGAAATCCTCAGATCTCTGAGCGACGAAACAGACTCACTGAATCTGCCTCACAAATATAAATACCAAACAAATTTCATCAAATCCAGATACCACTCACGTTTCGAGGCACCTGGTGTTTAAAGACATGCATGATATGGACTGTGATGCCATGGCATCTTAGATATTTTGACATACGGCAATGACAGCCATGTATTTGGGAAAGTATGATGACATGCACTTGGATGAATGGTCCATATTGAGCCATGTCAAGTCAACAGGAGGAAGGAAGAAGGTGAGAGGAAGCCTTCACTCTGGAATAGAGACCAAACAATAATGAGGGAGAGGAAAACAATTCGGTGGGAACCAAAAGAGAAAAAGAAAAAAAAATCAAGAAAATGGAGAATGTGACATGTGGCATGGAGGAAGAAAGAGCCCACTTTTGATCAATAATCTGTGAATGGTATGAGAGTGCGGGGGAAAAGCCAAAAGAAAAAGGGGGAAATCCACATGAGAGAAAGGAAAAGGGAAGAAAAGGGAAAGGAAATTTTCTCTGTTCGACTATCCAGAATTGCTCGCCTACGCAATGAGAGATATGCGAGGCATTCAAAATCGTGAGTTTCACTAAACCCAAGATAGAGGGAATTTTCCACGTATTATTTCTTAAATTTCAAAGGCCATTTTAATGGGTACGGTGTTCTTTCAGGCCGTGGATCTGGCCATATGGATTCGGCCTCAAGATTTTGGGATTGAATATTGAAATTTTTTGGGAGGCTTATGACCTGTCAGTGGAATTCAAATTCTCATATTTTGGGACTTAATATTGAAAAAATTTTGGACTATTTTTGGCAACCTCGGACTGTTTTAAGACTTGGTTTTGATCTCGGATCGACGCTTTCAGCGTTTTGTTGTAGCGTTATTGCTGGAAAAAAAAAAAAAATGAATAACATGTCGCTTGTGGAACTGGGATTGAATTTTCGGACTGTTATTTGATTTTGTGAGCTGTATTTATGGGGTATTGCTGGAAAAAAAATTAAGATCCTGCTGTTTGTGTGAAAATCATGTGAATATGTGCTTGTTTGATGTATTGACATGAGATATATAGTGAATGAAAATTATATGTAGAAAATATAATTATTTATGATTTGAAATGTTGCATGTAACTCATATTATAATAACATAATATGGCATGAAATGACATAATTGCATTTCATATACCAGAATATCGTTGAGTCGCAGTGTGTGTGCATGGTAATTGTTATGATTTATTTTGTCAGAATGTGGTGAGTTTGAAAATGAGACAACGTCCAAATTTGAAACTCACGGTTGCATAACATGAAATAAAAAAAATTAATAAATACGTGTGTTAGGCGGAGCAAGTTGAGGTAGATCCCCCCCCAAAGGTGAAAGACCCAAATTCATTCGCGGTTAAACATGATCATCGGCGGTAAAAGACTATAAAAATGTTGAAAAGGTGTGTGGCATCCTACGATATAAACCCGAAAAATCTATGGCCCACAAATGCATAAACACACTAGATTTGATGAAATCAAATGAACATTGGAGGACTTTCCAATGGGTCTTGAGTTTTAAAAACAAAAATATTTTGTTTGAAGAAAAGAGTCACTGCGAAGCACTAATGACAGTTTTCACACTTGCCATTTGCTTCAGGAGGGAGCTCATTAAGACTGCGTTATAAAGATGAGGAGTCCTATCTCATTCATGACATGAAATATCTAAGTAGGATTGCATTTTCTATGGAATATGGTACATGATGTATGTGTATCATTGTACGAAAGACCAGCTGGAGGTTCTCAGAGAGAATTTACCGGGTATCATGGGACCCTTTTAGGTATAGGGAGTATACAAGGAGACGAAGTTCCGATGAGGCCGTGATTATGAAGGAGGCTAATGTGTGGCCTTGATATCACCTTTGTAAAAAAAGTGTATTGTATAAAAGAATTGTAACTAAATTCTTTTGGGACTATCATTTAAATAGCTCTGCATGTAATTATGGTAAGAGGGTCGCGGATCTGACTCGCTGACCAGAATAAGTGTTTTATTTTTATATTTTGTGGGATTTGTAATGTGAATGAACGGGTCCCGTGAAGCGGGTCGTGAGCACGTGAGGCTGACAACACCATGCCACATTACTACTGCTGAGACCCCTACTGCCATGTTATACTCGTTATACAGTTAGATGCTGGGTGAGCCCCCAAACAAAAGAGACTCCACCAGTTTTTTTGCGGAAAATATGGAATCCCGATAAACGGACACAACAGTTGTGGTATCGGGTCACCAAATCCACAGAATTCCACGAAGTCGACTCGATTGTCAACGGACCCCCGTGTTTAAATTTGCGCTTGGTATCGCTACTTAGGTATGAATACCTAGGGCTTGATGGGCATGTGTCTAGATCATGCATCACAGGGCTCATGTGTTTCAGGCTTAACATGTCAGGTGATATGTGTGGTGATTTGAGTGAATAATATAAATGGTAGACTCAGATATGGAACAATTAGGGTTAGAAAACATAACCTGTGGGTTCGGAAAACAAAAATGAACATGATAGTTCTGTGAACCGATTTGTATTAGTGTCCGGCATTTTTCACCACTAAGGAAAAATGGACGAATCTGCAGTAGTTCATGATGTTAAAGTCTATTACTATTTGCATGCACTACTAGTTGGGACCGAGATAGAAATTGAGCACTTATCGCTATCTGACACGTGTAGATGGCTAGCAGAGGAAGAGGACGTCAGGGTGGTGGGCGGAGTAATAACCCATAACTATCGGCTTTTGACTAACAGACCTTCATAGAGGTTGTTGTTGTTGTGTTTGCTACCCTTATGCACAGTGTCATATACCACCACCGCACAAGCCAGTTATCGGGAACCAAAGGGGGTCAAGTAACCTCCAAAGGTTTCACCCACATCAGTCCTCCAACACAGCTAATGGAGGAAGGGACTCTATGGTCAAGACGGTCATAATTACAGAGAGAGATGAGATGCACAGAAAGATCCGGGTGATACAGCTTGCTAATGACAAAAGGAATGAGAGTCAGCCTTCTTCTAGTTCTGGAAAGAAGCAGAAGACTTCTATTCCACGAGGATTTTAGGGACAAAATAATGACTATTAAGTGCCGAGCTAGACTAGGGACTTCTAATTTAACAAGATGTATGACATGTTAGTTATTACTTCCATCAACCCGACATAAGGAGGCGAGATCGCCTCAGAGGCAAAGGGGATCCGGTTTTCAGACAATGTATCTTGTATCATCAATGAGATGGGGGGATACGCTTGTTCCTTCCTCACCCCACGTGGTCGAGGAACTGAAGACGCTCCTGTAGTGGTGCACAATGTGCGCCTTCTACTACAAAGACAAGCCAAAGAGGCTTAGCAGATGGCTCAGAAGTCGAGAACAGGCTCACTGGGGCGAGACTTCAGGACCCCATACGTGATTCACGCTATCACACTACGCACTAAGTCAACGATCAACCTGCTATATTGGTGGTATGTTTCTACTATCTCGCCTATGAGCTAAGATATTGTTTGATTATGGTGCATCGTGATTCTTTTGTTATTGCATCTCAGGTGAATGCTTTATTAGAGATGGAGACTGAAGAGCCGTTACATGTGAGTCTCTCCTCTAAGGACTAAAGGTGAGTATTTCGATAAGATGGAGTTAGAGATTCCAAGGATTCCGCCAGCCTGGACCTCCAGATGGGACATATCGGATTTTGATGTCATTCTTGGCATGGATTAGTTGACGGCACATCGAATCATCATAGATTATGACCGTAGGAGGATTACTGGATACACCCAGGATAGCGTTTGTGTTATATTTCAGGGGGATAAGCATGATGCTCTACCACAGACCGAGGACGACTCAAAGTGGAAGGGACAGTTGATGGGTTGGCTAGCAAGCCTTACCCTAGAGGACAAGGTGAGACAGGATTTGGGTCTACCTCGGGTGGTTTGTGAGTATGAGGACGTTTTTTCGTACGAGCTACCAATGCATTCCAGCTGTGGATGTAGACTTTGTCATCGAAGCTACACACCGGTACTCGCCATTTCTATGACTCATGCACATACCGCTGAGTCATTGAAACTCGCGTCCAACCGCAGAACTGCTATTGGCAGTTTTATTGATCTGAGCACTTCACCATGGGTGTCTTGCTTTGTTTGCTAAGAAGAAGGACAAGACTTTGACTATGCATTAACTATCGACAATAATGTGATTACGATCACACCTAGATCCATTAATGAGGATTGATGATTTGTTTGATCAGCTGAAAGGTGCGCGAGTCTACTCCAAGATAGATCTTCACACCGGTTATCATCAATTGAGAGTTAGGAAGGATGATATCCCTAAGACAACATTTAGGACGCAGTATAGGCATTTCGAGTTCACAAAGGATGCCTTACGTGACACGAATGCTACCAAAGAAAGATTCATGGATTTGCTGCATGTGGTATTCCAAATTCTCTATTTGGATCAATTTGTTTGGGTGGTCTTTGTCGGTCAATGATCTTACTCCTAGTCCGAGAGGAGGAGCATGAGGATCATTCAGGATTGTTCTCCGTGCACTCGTGAGAACATCATTATCCGCTGTCGTGAAGGTCAGTTTTGGCTACTGAAGTAAAATTCCTTGGGAGACATGTCGGGTTTCTGTGTGTGTCAAGACCCCGAGAAGGCCGAGGCCGTTATGAGTCGAGAGCCGGTCGGCCGAGATACGCGCTGATCATGGTACTATGAGGTTCATCGAGGATTTCTCCCGGGCTAGCAAAAGACTTATGACTGATTGACCTTAAGTGGGGTCAGGTTTGAGTGGAATGACTCATGTAGAAGGCATTCCAGAACTGAAAGGAGACTTACTGGGGCCCCTATTTTTAATAGCGTTCCCTAACAGAACAGAGGTACACGGTACCGTGGATTTAGCCCATGACGTAATTAGGGACGGCCTTGATGCAATCCGGAGGGTGGTAGCTTGTGATTCTCGACGTTAAAGAACTCATGAGCAGACTATTCACATGATACGAGTCAGCGCCATTGTCTTTTCCTTAAATATTTGCGCCACTACTTGTATGGTGAGCAGTTTGAAGCATTTTCAAACCACAAGAGTCTGAAGTATATTTTCACACAGTGGGACCTCAACATGAGGCAACGCAGATGTATGGAGTATCTGGAGGATTATGACTTCACTTCAGACTATCATCCCCGGTAAGGCAAATGTAGTGGCCGATGCACTCAAACAGGTGCCACTATGGGAGTATCTATTAAAATGAATCGAGAGTGGCATGCTCGAGATCAAGTGACAGCTTTAGACCTGAAAGATAGTGATCATGCTCAAAGAAGCATTAGGGAGTTTGAGATACGCTTCCCTATCGAAAGGCGGTGGTGATTGGAGTCCCAGTGGGGCAAAATATCGCAGATATCGCCATCGTGACCCGGTATGCCGTGTATGGGTGATACATCACACATCCACACATATGGTAGTCTTTCGAGTATGTGGGACGTTGCGGGTTCCCTCAATCACCAATTTGAGATAGGAGGATCCTTAGGAGTTCCATCAAGCTCGATGAAAGGCATCCAGTGGCACGGCGATGTATCGATCTTCGCTACCGCACTAATAGAGCTAATGAAACGACACGCTGCGCATTTTGTTCAAGATGTCTCACGTGTCGCCAGTAAAGGCTGAAAGCATCAAAGCCACACGGTTACTCCATCCATTAGAGGTAGCAGAGTGGAAGTGGGAGCACGTCACGATGGATTTTGTGACTCAATTGTCATGGACACTGCAGAGGCATGATGCGGTATGGGTGATTGTGGACCGGCTCACTAAGTCGATACATTTTCTAGCAGTGCGGATAACCTTCACACTTGAGGAATTCTTCCAGTTGCATATTCAAGAGATTGTCCGACTACATGGGGTACTAGTATCCCTAGTATCGGACAGAGATCCTAGGTTTACAACACACTTTTGAAAGAGTTTCCAGAAGGCCATGGGGACACAGTTGAGGATGAGCACCGCCTTTCATCCACAAACAGATGGTCACTGACAGACCATTACAGTTTTAGAGGACATGTCGCGAGCATGTCCTGATCTTAAGGGTACCTGAGGAGCATTTAATTTAGTGGAATCTCGCCTACAATAGCTATCGCGAGTATACGTATTGGCACCATACGAGGCTTTATATGGAGGCCATGTCAACTCGACATTTGTTTGACAAAGGTGGAGAGTCCTATCATTGGTCCTGGATCTAATTCAGAGACGCCGAGGAATGTGAGCTTGATGCGTATATTCTTACCGTCGTAGCCGATGTGAAGAGCCACGCCACAAACCGCCGACCTCTAGAGTTTGTTGTGGTGATCAAGCATCATCTCGGGGCGGTGATGCCTAAGTTAGAGGAGTGATCGTATTCTAAGTAGCAAGGGAAGCTAGCCGAGGTATATCGGTTCTTCGAGATACTTGAGGGTAGATACATTTGCGAGATAGTCAAGGCGCTACCATCAGTTTATCGTGTCCATGAGGTGTTCGATGTCTCCATGCTCCGTAAGATACCCTGGATCCAAATTTCATATGTTGGATCAGATTGTATTGCTTGATGTGATGAGACCTCGAGAGGACTAGTGCGCATCTGGATGTTTTTCGGATCGCGCTTTGTGACACAAGACTATGCAATAGTGAAAGTGTCAAGGTATAACACCGAGGTGCTGGAGAAGGCAACTTGGGAACGCGATGACACGATGCCAGTCACCTATCCTTTCTTATTTGAGGATGAAGGTGCGTTATCTAATGTTGGAACTAGAATAACTATTTCATACGTGTTCAGGTGTGTTAGTGGGTGAATTTTTAACAATCGCTAAGGGGGAAGAGTGTAAAACCCGAAAATTCAATTTTTCGAAAAATTCAGAAAACTGCACTTCACAAACAAAATTTCTAGACTTCGATGACAAAACAGACTTCACTCAATTATCTCAAGAAATCTAGTCACCTGACGCACTTCGCCGATTCCAGATACTTAATTTCATCGCTTGAGGCATCGTCGCGACATGAGATGCACTACGCGGGATGCCACATGACACCTTAGGAGATGGAGACATAACATGATAGCCATGTGATGTAGCGTTGACACATGACTTCGGATGAACGACCATATTGCCACGCATTAAGTCGAGGAGGAGCGGCTTAAGGTGAGAGAAGCTTCTCTCACTTGGGCAACACATCTTTTGTCGCAGCAGAGAGAAACACCGGTGGGAACCAAAAGAGAAAAAGAAAGAAAATAGAAAAAAAAAGAAAAGAAGAAAAAAATCAAGAAAATGGAGAATGTGACATGTGGCATGCAGGAAAGTGGAAAGAAGTTTCCCCCACTTTTGATCAATTCGGTGGAATGAAAAATGGAGAAAAGGGGGAAAAGCCAAAAAGAAAAAGTTGGAGAAAAATCGGACAAAGGAAAGAAAGGAAAAAGGGGAAGAAAAGGAAAATGAAATTTTCCTCGCGATTCCGATTTCCATTCCGGTAATTAAAGTCGGGTCCACGTAACAGAGCAACGCTGCGTGGTACTGTAAAATCGCGAGTTTTCATTAAACCTGCGGCGTGAGTAATTTTCCTACTCGAGCTATTTCTAGCCTAAAGGTCATTTAATGGCATGGGCTTTCTTCGAGGTCTTGACTGGTCGTGGGATTCAGTACCAAGATTTTGGGACTAAATATTGGAAATTTTTAGGATTGTTTTCGACAGCTCTGGACTGTGTTTGAGGCTTGGTTTTGATCTCGGGACTGATGTTTTCGGGTTTTGTTGTATGTTATTACTGAAAAAATGAATAACATGTTGTTTGTGTGGTCCGAGACTGAATTTTCTGGTTGTTATTTGATTTTGTGGGTTGTATTTATGGGGTATTACTAGAAAAAAAAATTAAGATCCCCACAAGGTGTGGAAAATCGTGTGAATATACGCCGTTTACGTATCGATACTTAGTATATATACATGAAAAAATTATAAGGTGTAAAATATAATTATCCATGATTTGGAAATGTCGCATGTAGCTCTCATGATGCATGTAACATAATATGGCAAGAAAGCTCCATACATTCAGATTTATATGCACTTAAATATCAATGTCGAGTCGAGTGTGTAAGAGAGTTTCACAGACTCGTGGCATGGCTATTTATAAGTTCATCTCATTTCACATTTGATAATAAATATTCCAATGTAGATCGCATTTTTTGTGATGCACACAGATGATATGTGCCGGGCTGTACGAGCACTTAGCGAGTAGTCCTGCGAGAATTTACCAGCGTTGTCTCTTTATGTGACCCTTCGTGCACATGGAGCTGCAATACGCTTCCAACAGGCCGTGATTACAGTGAGGCCGATGTGTGACCTTGATATTACCTTGTAAAAAAAGTGTTTATAAAATAATTGTAATTAAATTCTTTTGTAACTACTGTCTAAATAGTCGAGTATAATTATAGTAAGAGGGTCTTGATCGCACTCTTACACTGTAATTAAGTGTTCTTTATTTTTATATTTTAGATTTAAAATGTGAATGAATGGTCTTAAAGATGTATATTGGGGATATTGACAGATGGACCATGCGTGGTCATTACTACTTATGTTGGAGACTTAGACAAGCATATATATCATATAGCTGTGTCAGATGTCAGTAGAGCTCTCCTAACAAAGGAGACTTACCCGATTTTTCATAAAATATATCCCATTAAATGGGATACAACAAGGTAGTATCTGGGTCATTTGAACCATAATTTATGGTTGACGGGTTGTCACAGACCCCTGGCCAAGCGGTCCCAAGACCCCTACAACTCGACGTCAGTGGATCCAACTAGATTCAGTCCCAACACTATATATAATTATAAATTTATCACATGATTTTTTTCTTCAAAATAAAATAATTCTCAAAACAAAGTTTAAGAATACTAAAAGTGCCTTTAGGACTAGATCATAAAATAAAGCGTAAGGATTTACTTATACAGAGATTTGAGTTTTTATGAGAACAAAATACTATAACGATGTATTGTAAAGTGAATAAATGTAAAACAAAAAAAAAACAGTTGAAAGTATTTCCATTTGAAACTTTTTTTATTGAATGTTTTTAAAAACATTTTAAGAGAATCAATCAGTTATTACATATTTCTAAAATTAATATTATACATAATTTTTTATAATATTTAAAAGAATTTTTAAATATTAGTTATTTTTATGAAACATATTCTGATATTAAAGTTTCTAGAAGCGATTTCTATAACTATTTATAAGAAAAGTATTCCAAAACATCGAAAAACTAGAAAGTGCTTTTAATCCTCCTAGAGTATTTTCAAACATGCTTTTAAATATTTTCAAGCAGCTTAAATCTCAATCATTTAATAACAAGGAGACACGTGCACCCATATGTGAACCTTTTTTTCTTTTTTTTTTCATAATTATAAATGTATACTCCTTTTTCAGTATATCTCAAAAGATGCAGGAAAATTTGTAAAAGAAAAAAAAAATTAGAATTTCAAAAAAGTTGGATACTTTAATCATTTTTAATCATGCAATGCCCTAAAACTTGATAAAGTCAAAGCTAGAACATGTTTGCTTTAACTTTAACAAGACCAAATATAGAAAAAGTATATAATTACCCAAAGTGAAAAGCATAAATTAAGGTCAATGGTAAAAGTTTTACGGAATAAAACCTTTTACAAAAGTGAAAGATATAGTCATAGTATTAAAATTATCTTTTATTCTTTAAAAATAATAAAGATACATTATTAAATAACAATTTATCCGAGCTAATTTGTGTATATCTCGATTAATCTCATAAGACCATAAAGTTAACGATTAAGTAAATCTTTAATAAACTTATGGAGACTCGAATTGGTGACCGTTGAGGATAAACCTAAGGTCGGACCAACTAAGCTATCCATTAGGATCGTAAACAATTAAAAGAATAAGATTATTATTCATAGTAAGAATATATTCTTTACAAATAATTTAATTTATAATGGCAAACATTTTTGGTTGTTAATACATGTTAAGAAAAGATTTTTTACATTCGTGTTAACAAGGTACACTAAAGGTTACTCAAGCTCCTGGGCTGTTGAGCATTCAACTCGATCCTTAAACTTTTGCATTCCAATGGAAGTCCTAACGTCACATGTAGAAATTTCACGTGATACCCCTACCGGTCAATCTAGAAATGAATACAGAACGAAGATCTAACGCTACTAACGTGTTACCAACTTTGTCTTCCCACATTGAGTGAACATATGTCGCAAAGCGCCATTAATACTGCCGATGCTAAGATTTGTTTGTTCATCTATTTATCCCATCGACGATATGATATTCGGTGCCTAATTAACAATGTTAGAATTTACAACACAGCCTAACAAAAATTTAGACCAAAGATAGCGCCAAACATCACAAAGATTCGTTGCACCTTATCATGTGAGTTTGTATACTTCCATTTTCTTTAACTTTTTCCCAAGTTGAGGGGCTTTGTTTTTTTGGATCAGCTGGAGGGGGACACCCACAACACTAGCAGCTCATCAAAACTCTTCTAGGCCTCAAAGTTCCCATGGCATCTTGCTGTAGAACGTTCTCCAGATTTCCAGGAGGATTGCTCCATCTCATAACTTCTCTGTGCTGCATTCTTAAGGCGAGCTTAGCCATTGAATCAACAACTTGGTTTCCTTCCCTAAATGCCGGGTTTATGGTGATACACCATTCTTGTTGTAGCCAAACTTAGCATTCATGCGCCACATTGCCATGAGAGCTCTTCAGTTCCTCCCTCCCTGTCAACCAATTAAACACTTGAAGAGAGTCAGTTTCAGCTATAATTCTCCTTGCTCCAACATCCCATGCCATTCTCAAGCCATGAATTAAAGCTCAGGTCTATGCCTCCTCGATTGAACAATCAACGAACCCATCAACCCATCTGCCTATAGCGTCTCTCAGCACCCCTCCTACGCCTGCAGTTCCCGTTTTGGTTACACTTCCATCAATGTTTAGCTTCATCCATCCTGACGGAGGGCAGTGCCATCCTAACGAGACCATGCCAATAATTCCCCTCCCCAGAGCTGCTATGGCGCCATTTGAATGTGCTACCAAGAACTCTCGGGTATAAGATCTCACCATAATTATCTTCCTTTAAAGGCTTTCCTCCTTCCCATTGAAAACTATGTCATTCCTCCACTTCCAGATTAGCCTTAGGCAAACAGCAAAAGTTTCCTTCCAAAACCCCCTATTCACACGCACTTTTCGCTTTAAATTCCAGGGCATCCAGTCTTTTAAAGGAAGGCTTGTCCAAGCATCCAGGGCAGAATATGGTTTAGATACACTTTGATACACTTCCTAAAAATATGGTTTAGATCTTCACAATCTCCAGGGCAGTGGTGGCAAGTGGGATTCTCAATAATTCTCCTTTGTGTTCTCTCCGTATTATTAAGGATTTTCTCATGATACACCAACACAAAGGAAATGTTGAATCTTTGGAGGAATATAGAGTTTCCAAATTAAGTTCCAAGTGCTATCTGGGTCGTCTAAAGAGGGAGGCATCAAAGCATCGTAGGCAGAGGAGATTGAGAATTTACCATTGCTGGTTAAACCCAACACATACTATCTTTTCCTTCGTCATCTGAACGAATCAGCATTGTGCTCAGCCTCCTTAGAGTGTGTGATGGTAGAAAACCATGTAGGCTATTCCACATCCACCCTAGACCAGGGTTCCAATAATCCTCAACACACCTGTACGAATCCGGCAAGCTTGGATTTGATATGGCATTATTCAATAATGGAGAGTTTCCTACCCACCTCTCTCTCCAAAAAAGAGTATCCTTTCCATTATAGACCCTGTTTGTTTGACTTCCTTTTCTTGAGAGGGTTGTGGGTTCTCTTTGCCATGCATTGAGTGATCTTTTGTTTTTTTTTAGATTTTTTCTAAGGTGACCTTCCCTCTTATATACTTGGAATGCAGCACCTTAGCCCAGAGGTCATTTGGCTTAGTTAAAAGCCGCCACCCTAATTTTGCCATGAAAGCTAGATTCATGTTCCTCATGCCTCTAACACCTAGCCCTCCAATCTCTTTCATTCTCGTCACTGTCTCCCACCTAACTAGATGGATGTGTCTATTATCTTGAGATCCTCCCTCAATAAATTGTCGGATTTTTTTGTCAATATTGCTGCACAACGTCATGGGCAAAAGAGTAGATTGCAACGTGTAAACAGGGGTAGAAGTCAAAATTGCCTTAGCTAAGATTGTTTTTTCTGCCATAGTAAGATTTTTAGCTTTCCAGCCCTCAAGTCGTCCTTCAATTTTGTCTATAATATGCTGAAAGAGTCCAGTATTGACACGCCCCGTGATAGATGGGATTCCGAGGTATTTCTCCAGCTTGGAAACAATAGGGATCTTTGATATATCAGAGATTCTGAAGGCTACTGCCGGATCTACGCTAGAGGAGAAAGTTATACTGTATTTGTTTAGACTAACTTTCTGACCTGAAATAGCACAAAACTTGTCAAGGCAATTCAAAATAACCTCAATCTGGTCCAGAGAGGCTTCTGCAAAGAGGAGAAGATCATCAGCAAAAAAAAAGTGGGAGAGGGGTGGCCCTTGTTTGGAGAGTTTTATAGGTTTCCAAGATCCTTCAGCCAATGCCTTGTTGATTACGTGCCCCAGCCTCTCCATGCAAACGACAAAAAGGTAAGGGCTTATTGCATCCCCTTTTCTAATACCTCTGGTAGGTCGGGACCAATCAAGCTTATTTCTGTTCCATACAATAGACATTCTGACTGTTTTTATGAAGTGCATAACATTCCTAATCCAGGATTCCGGGAGCCCCACTTGTTCAAGCGTATCTCTGATGTAATCCTAAGAGAGCCGGTCATAGGCTTTTTCGAAGTCCACTTTGATCATCATGATCCCCTTCCCTTGCTTTTGAGTGCGCATTGAATGAAGAACTTCTTGATAGATGAGGATATTGTCAATTATTTGTCTTATAGGTACGAAGCTGCTTTGATTCAGGGCAGTGATGCTGGGCATGATCTCCTTCAATCTATTGGTTAGGGTTTTGGTGATGACCTTGTACCCCACGTTACAGAGACTGATTGGTCGCAGCTGGAAAATACTATCCGGATGTTTAACCTTTGGGATAAGCACAAGTAAAGTGTCGTTGGATCCTTCAGGAAGGCACCCTGTTTGGAGGAACTCTAGGACAAAATTGCAGAGGGACTCTCCGACTACTTCCCATGTTTTTTGGAAAACCCCCGAATGGAGACCATCATTGCCAGGGGGCTTGTAGGGGGCCATGTCAAATAAGGCCTTCTTTATCTCTTCTCTAGTGAAGGGTTTATGGAAAGCATGTTTGAGGTCATCAGTTAGTATGGGGAATCCATTTGGGGTTAAGTGTGTTATATGAGAGGGGTCCTCTTTTTTTAAACAATTTCTGGAAAAATTCTTGAATCATCACTTCAATGCCCGATGGGTCTGCGATCCACTTGCCCTTATCGTTTTTCAGACCTTCAATCTTTCTGCTACGGTTTCGCATGAGAGCAGCTCTTCTAGGTTTAAGGTGGTTTCCAAGTCTCTCTAAAGCTTCTTTTCCAATTTTCTAAGGTGTTCATTGCTTGGCTTTATAAGAGCTTTTTGGATCCCTACAAGCCTAGACTGAGTCTTCTTCCTTTTCTGTTTTGTTCAGTATGCGTTCTTTTATTATACTACTGGAATTTGGCTACTATGATATTGTTGTTATCTGTAAAGGGAGTAGATTCCTTCCATTGTTCTTACAAAATTGATAAACCTGGGTGTGTTAGCCATGCCGCTTGAAACCTGAACATAAGGGGATGGGAGTTTCTATCCATACCGACAAGATTTGTAAGCACTGGCGAATGGTCCGAATTGAGCTTTGAGAGGATATGCACCTTTGCATGGGGGAAGCACGTGCTCCATTCTGTGTTACAGAGGGCCTGGCCAAGCCAAGCTCCTTCGAAAGTTTGAGACGATTTCCCTCTAGTCCATGCACTACTACAAAAAATCAAATTTATGACGCTTCATCTATGACGCTTCTAGAAAAACGTCATTGATAGAAATTTGTAGATAGATACAATGTCGTTTCTAAACCATGACGTTGAAAGGGAGCGTCATAGTCCCTAATTATATATATTTAAGCCTTTCTTTCCACAATTGAATAAAACCCTAGCCTCAAACTGATATCTTGTAGAAATTCCCTCAAAACCCTTGTTTTTTCAATCCCACAGAAAAAAATTCAAACTGAGCGAGTTCTTCGCAAATTTTGATCATTTGCCCTATAAAAGCCAAGATTACTATCGAGGATCCTCGATGAGGAGAGTTCAGAGACGGAAATAACAACCATCATTGTGGTTTGCGTTGTTCTTCTTCTATAAGTTTTTGTATTTATGCAAGATCGGTTTTTTTTAGATGTGAAGGTTTGAGTTGTATAAAGTAGAGGTGGGGAGTTGAGACATGTTGACCGGAGACAGAGGGTTTATATAGAAATTCTTCTTCCCCAGATACTTGATGCTTCCTCACATGGCTTATTCTAGGGTTTATGCTTTCTCCACTACTTCCAACCTCAAGCTAGTGGCAAGCACAAGACCACCACAATAGCTTCCACTGTCTTGAAGTTCTAGGCTGCTTCATGATTTGTCTCACTAACAAATTCTATGATGCCCAGATTGTTGGAAGCCAAGACCAACAGTTTTGGAATGTAAAACCCATAAAGAGAAATGTAATTCTTTTTCCTTATTTTAATTAGGTTTTCAACATTTTTGGAATTGGGGAAGCAAGGAACTGGAGGTTTCCATTGTTTGTTTCGTTTCCTTAATTTTTTTTAAAACACTGCCTGAAGGGTGAGGATAAGTTTCAACCTGTGATAAATTCCATGTGTGTTGGTCCTCGTTTTTTTTGGAATCGTTTTGGGATTGCAGATGTTAATGGCCTTGATGTTATGCTTGACATTTGGAGCATAGAGGAAAAAACATCTAAACCGAGAAAATGAGGAGAGTCAGTAATCCTTTGGATTCTAATTAACATTTCTGTAAGTTCATCCTAATACACATCCTTGATTGGGCTTGTAAGATGAAATTATATATGGTGTTTTTTTTATTTTTAAATTTTTATGTTTTTTTTATTTTAAAAATTAAAGTATAAAAGAGAAAAACCCAAGTCATTATTCAAGAGGAAATGGTAAACAAACCATAAGTAAAAATATTAGGATGTTAGTGATTAAAAGTTACTGTATTATAGCCTAAAAAGTGAAATATTTTTTTCAAAAAATGAAATCAATACAAAATCATTCTACTATTATAAACAAAACTATTTCTAAATTACATTCATTTTTAAACTTATTGGCTAACAAAAACTAAACCTAAGCCAATATGTATATATAGTGCTAAATCCAAGAAGTGGGGGTTGAGATTTTTCATTCGACATTTCTCCTCCAATTCATTGTTATTATTCATTTTAGCTTTAATTATAGTATAATGACTTGAAATACGTATCAACAAAATTTATATTAAGTTTTTGAAGGTTTGACATTTGTGTCTCCACAAATATCATGTCAATGAGAAATTGTAATCCAAGATTAAGCTAAATGTGCTTATAAATGAAACAAACCGATTGAATGTGCAAGTTATAAACAAATCTTAGGTTCTAGCACACAAATTTCACAGTGAAAGTTGTTTCGATGAATTGAGAAAATAAAATAAAATTGTCTCTGAAGTGACTAGATATTTCAGAAAGGATGCTTTATGGCATAAATGATCATTATGGTTTGAAGTCAAAAGGTTGAGATGTCAACCATAATAAGGTGTTTGCACCTTTGTACTTGGAAAGCTATTGCCCAAGTGCTTCCCTAGAGGAGATCTCCTGTGGGCATCATTTTTTTGAAATTTGATGGTTGCTCTATGTGAAGATTAGGGGTGTATTAAGATATCACAGTGATATCTCATTACAATCTACTTTAAAACAATTAGACCTGGTTTTTTATTTATTAGATTGATTTTATCCATTGAAAGAGATTTTTTTTCCTTTTGGAAGGCTCCCTATTGGCTAAATCTTTATGATGTTAAATTTCTGGTGGAGGATGATTTTGCTACTGTTATCTCTTGGATATCAATACAATATACACCCGTAAATGATATTGATATGAGAATTTCGATTTTTTTTCTATTGTGTCCCTTGTACAGCAAACTATATAACTTATCTCCTAGCTAAATAGGTGGCGTTGCAGTTACTATCATCTAAAGGGGATGGTATTTGTAACTAGTAGAGGAACAATTCAACTTTGATCATCCAATGGGTAATCTCACCATTCCATGTGAAGTTGCCTTCATTGATCTCACCTTTTGACTGAATGTTATGTGAGTGATGTAAAAGTAAGATCAACAGCCTCTACAATTTTGTTATGAGTTTTTTTCGAGTTTTTTTTTTCCTTTGTATATTTTCCTAGTGGAATATGAGAGTTGCATAAGGCCATCTATAAATTTTCTTTTTCCTTGTAAGTGGAAAGAGCAAAGCAATCCTCCGCTCACTTTTCAACTCTGTAATTCATCCACAGGGTCTCCATTCTCTTTTTAGATTCTTCCGTAAACTCATTCTTGTTTTTCAACGGCACTAGCTTAAAAGAGATTGGCTTGCTTGAACAAAGAGGAAATGTGGAGAACTATGACTAGTATTTTAAATAATTCTTCCCAAAACTAGAAATAAGAGGTTGATCACTAACTTGCAGAGTAGGACATTCTCACACCATAGCTTCTTGCTAATCTTATTGGTTCATATTGGGTCCGATTGTGTTGCGTAGGACCCGATAGAAGTTCTTGGTTTTACTCACTATCAAGATTAATCCTGTCCTACTAGCGACTCCTGCAGGGAGTCTAAAAATCTAGCTCTACACTGATGGTGGACCAAGATAGCATTATTGCGTATCCGACTTGTCGAAATGGTTATAATCGATAATGTTTATTGGTTAAAGAAATATCTTGTAGTAGCCAATGTTCCAATTGGAATCTTATATAACATATCTAATTTATGTTTGGTTTGTTATGCTGTCTCAGATCATATACATGTTGTGGAAACGAGCCTTTACAATGAAATGTCATGGTAAATGCTGTGGGAATAATATGCTTTCCCAAAAATTCCCCGTGGTCCCAAGAAACAAAGTATTCTTATGGTCTTCTTTGTAATAAGTATGTGTGATGTGGTGATATATGCCATGCAAGGTCATCGTCTCTCACGCTTTTGTCTCTACAATGAGGCGTTAGTTGTGGATTTAATTTTTCCATTTGATGTTTCATGTATGAATTTCCATTCACTTATTTTTCCACATCATACACTTTTAGCCGCTTGACATAGGCAATATAATAATACCTCAATCTAAATTCCTTATTCCTTTCGATCATTTTATGGGGAGAAAGTAGAAAAGGTATGATATTCGTAGCTAAAAATATTGTTGGTGTTTTAGTTGTTAATTATGTTTTTCTTTCATCGGTTTAAAGAACCAAACACAACTATAGGCTAGTTTGTCACCTTGCTATTTATGCAAAATTATAGATTAAGGTCGGCCCTTCCTTTTTCCCGTGTTCCTTTTCAGGTAAAGGCATGGTATTCTATTTTAGATTGTTCATCTTCATATACTGGGCCGAAGTATTCTTCAAAGTTGTTGTTCCATGTTGAAGTTGTTTGGCATCGTATAAACTGAACAACCTTGGACTTCACTCAACATTAAAAGTTTGTGATAGCTCAAAAGTTCTTTAGTGTTTTCCAGAAACAAAACGCAGCCTTAGTGTTTTTGTTATTTAATGCATGAAATAAAAGAGGAAGGAATTAAATATTTTAATTTAATTAGATTTTCATTTAATATGATTGAGTCCAAATCAAAACAAAAAATATTCCTAGACTTTAACTATAGTAGTTTAATGGCTTCACTGCTAAAAAATAGTTACAATTTTTATTCATTTTAAATTATATTCTATGTATATGATGAAAAAAAATACTTTTATTTATTTTTTAAGCACTTCTTTATAATTTATCCATGTTTGTAACACCTATTTATTTATTATGTATATATTATATTTTCTTTCAAATTTCCAAGAACCTAAGCTTTAATCATGTTCCCATGAAATCAGTTGAGACATCTAATATCTAGTTTTTACTAATAGGAGATCAAAATCAACGATCATATGATCAAGCTTAAATCATGTGATACCCATTAAGCACCAGATAAGTTTGCTTCTTATATAATTTTCTATTGTTGTATTTATTTATTAATTTTTGAATGATTTGATAGTAAAGCCAAATGAAAAAAATATTATTTTCTTTTTTTCTCACATAAATTCTGGGCTTTCATTCATTTTTGTTGTAGATCCAATCTACTGTACACACTCCACTTGTCTCCTGCCAGCCAGGCCTCCAGGAAACTGCTATTTCAATTTTGTGTGAGCTATTTTTTCTAATTTTGTGAGAACATGCAAGATAGGACATGATGCTTGGCTTAGATACAGCAATCATACATATTGGGTTTTTTTTTTTTTATGTTTTTTGTGCTATTATTTTGTTTGGTTTCATACACCTTCTTTTATGTACTATTTCTTCAATCCAAAGCTTTTTTTTATATTTATTAATTTATTTTGCTGGAAAGTAATTTTAGTAACACTATTTTGTGATGATTCATGAAAATATCAAACTCTATATGAGTAATTGAACTAACTTTATTTCCACATTTAAACAGGTACAGAAGACCTCATGTGGTGATTTTGATGGGCTTAGCACTCTTCCATATAAAGATCCTCAAATACCAACAAATTATAGAACATTTTGTATTTCTACTCATAGAATCTATGAAACTTGTTGGGAATATGTTATAAATGTAATTTTGGATCAATGTATAAATATATAGTTTTTTTTCCTTATCCATATGACTTTGATTTAGTTTTTTTTTATTATCTATATATCTTTCATATTTTGCTTACATTTTCAATAATTATGAGATGTTATATTAGGATTTTTAACCAATTAAATAAATGCAAATAAGATTTTAAATGTGAGAAAGATGATGACACTTGTAGTGAGTGTCACAGATTTGAAATAACATGAAAAATCAATGACGTTCGGGATGTTAAGTCATAGTTAGGATCTTAGGATTGAGCTTCAGAGGATTAATAGAGAATGACGCTTATAATGAGGTCATCACATAAAACATATACAATGATGTAAATGGTACTACGACGCCAGTGTCATTATCAGAACTCTTCATCGGGATTAACTTTTTCCTTATAAAATACGTAGGTTTCAGTCCTGTATATCCCATGTCAAATCTGCCTTGTTCAAAAATCCAACTATTAAATCCGGAGCTCCTTCTCCGATCAAAATTAGAAGGGTTCGAGGTTTCGTCTGCGCTTGTAACCGAGTTAAAGTCCCCAGTTGCTATCCAAGAAACTCCTATCCTATGATTCAAATCCCGCCATAGAAGTTTCCTGAGATTGTGATTCGGGCTTCCATAAACTACGATAAGAACCAGGTCCGACAATACTTTGTTGAGATTTTAACATGGATAAATTGCGAATGTTTTCAAAATAGTGGGGTCGATACATTTTTTCCAGAGTAGCCAAATACCACCATTGAGGCCTATAGCTTCCACCCTACACCAGTAATCAAACCTAAGCCTATTGAAAATTTTATCTGCATGTTCCCCACTGCACTTAGTTTCCAAGAGACCAATCAAAATGGGTTTATGAGTATTCACCACGTCCTTAGGGTTCGAAGAAACCTCTTCGAATATGCACCATTACAATTCCAAATGATATAATTCATAAAATAAAAAATAAAATGCATGCACGCATAAAATTCCCATGCAAACCTCTAACCCTCGTGGTGAGGGGTAAGCTGAAGGCTGATGTCACGTGGGGTCTCCATAGGGTCCCCGGCATCATCCTCGCTTTGTGCCTCTTCCACTGATTCTTCGTCACTGTCTATATCATCATGTACGGGTGGATCTTGGTGGAGCTCATCGGAGTGCATGGGCCGCCCTGAACTTGTGCCAATATCCCATTGAGGATTATAGTCGTGAACCACTCTTTTCCTATAGATAACGTCATTCTTAGTTGACCCGGACACCACCCAATGGCTTTCCTCCGCTGCGGCCTGGTTGGGTCCCGCTTTCCTTTCCATAGCCATTTTAAAGTTTCCCATAGCTCTTACCATCTTGGAGTTAGGCCCATCTACTGAAGAGGATTTTATATGGGGGGAGGAATAATCCTACACTTGCACGTTGGGTCGTTTTTCTCTCCCACCTTGAGCACCATGCCTTTTTTATCCCTCTTTCACTCCACTAACATCCACATTGTAATCTTCAACCAGATTTTCCTCCCCTTCCAAATCTAAGATGGCATATTTGGATTTCCTTATAAGGCTCCTTCCTTCATCGTGGTTGACTTCTGCCCCATGCATGGCGGTCTCCTTCCCTTACCTTTGTGCATCCTTTCGCTCATGGGGGTGGTGACTATTCTGGGGTTTGCGGACTATACTCCTTACCAGCATCCAAGGCCCAAAGTTTTCTGTGACTTCCGGGTTTACCTCTATCTCACCAATCCTCGACTTCACGTTTGCTTCCTTATTCGGTGCCTTGTCGGAATCTTCCTCTGCTTGAGGATCCGGTGCTACCATATTTCCACTTGGATCCTAAGGACACTCCTCTTTCCGATGTTCATACAGTCCGCATCCGAAACAGATTAAGTGAATTCCCTCGTATTCCAAGCATCGAATTCTTCTTCTAAGCCTGAACTTGGATACCAATGGTTTCATCAGGTCCACCTCTATGCAGATTCTGGCATAATGGACTCGAGACACTGTCCTAGTAGCATTATCCACCCTAATCGGATTGCCAATCTTAGACCCGACCCTCATCAAGAAATCATAGTCGAATTATTCAATCGGAAGGCACGGTATTATCACCCAGACCAGCAAGTTTCGTAGTGAGTTCTGGTTAGGATCAAAGTTAGGTTGCATTGCCTAACCGTGAGGTAATGATTGAAGATCATTCAGGGTCCCTCGTATTTGGCAAATTCATAGTCTTCCTCCGACGAGAACCTTGCTAGGAAGAATTCGTTATCCAAAGCAACAAGCTCCACAAATGCTTTTGGCCTTCATAAATTGTGTATCTTTTTAAGGAGAAGGCTTTAACCTATACTCTTGCCCGTAAGCTCATGATCGTGGTTCGCCTCCAAGGTCTTGACTGCCTCTTTTTCATCCTCGGGGTCGATAGGGATTAAGGACACTCTCGCTCCATATCCTCATTGTAGTCCTCGTCCTCATCATCCTCAAACACCCAGTCATCATGTTCTGCCATCAAATTATCCGACATTCCCCCCATGAGTTTCTCCCTTAACGACATACCAAAGAAGCTAGCTGGCGCCTGGCCTAACTCGTGCCCTAGCCACCGTGCTTCTTTCGACTGTAGAGTGCCACATGTAGCCGGTCCATCTCTGGTCTCGCCGCGAAGCCTAATTTAGGAGCCCAGATTCGGATAACCCTCCTATAGCCAAAGAAGGAGTCGGCACTCCCTGGATGTTATTTTCCGGATAGGCTTTATCTAACAAATGTTGATGAATAGGCTCTCCTGGAGGGAGAATGCACTATCCCATGCTTTACCATGAATTCAAGATGAACAAACCCCTTCGAGGTCTTGTATTCGGGAAATACGCCCCACTTTCTCGCCTCTCTTCCGTTTAAAATAAGAATTGGGCTCTCCCGCGAGATACGCCCTAATGCTCTTCTCTCTCTCGCTTAGTGCGGGCACCGGCCTCCGTCTCGCAAGATACGCGCCACCCTCTCCTTCCGACTCAGCCGAAATCATCCATTTACCACGAAGAGCGATCCTTCCTCTCTAATGTACAAGTTACGACACCGAATAAGGTACAGATTTAAATGTTCAAAACTCATCTTTGAAAAGACAAGCAGGATCTAAATTTAACGACGGAGAGCGCATGTAGGAGACCCACTCGCCGCTTCTTGGGCTTCGTTTACAGGCCGGCGCACTAACGTACGCTCCGCCTGCTCAGCCGACTCAGCACCCGAGACTACGCCAGAGTTCCCATCGAGCATCTCTACGTCAACCTGGTGGTCTTCTACCCTAGCTTTTTTGATGGTTCGCCTGCGAATGTCTTTTTCTTCCTCGAATCGTGTGTGGGTTCGTTCTTAGGAACTCGTCATTAGTGGCGGCTAGGGCTTCTATTATCTTTTAAGTTGAGGGACTTAATTGATGTTCATGTTAATGTCTAAAATCTGAAAACAGATGAATGAATAATGAGATATAAGAACTTTAAATATGCGATCCCTCTATTAATAGTTATCGATACAAGTTCTCGATCAAATGATTAATTATGAAAATAACCATAATAAATGTTTTAAACAAGCAACTCAACTATGATTAATCAATACATTAATCGATATTAACCAATTATTTTACCAAGCAATAATTATTATTAGTTACTATCTCAATGATCTAATGGACATGTGATTAAGCACTCATACAAATTGATACTATTTTAGAGTTTCAAAACTTCTGAATCTGTATAACACATTGGACAAAAAAGAAGGCACAACTATATCACTTCATCAATTTTGTAATTTTTGAACATTAGAAGTAAAATCATACTTATTTCAATCTTATAACTTGAAATTTAAGTATTCAATTTTGTATCATCAAAAAAATTAAATTTACAATCGATTCTATAATTACGCACATGGGTCCATGAGCGATTAAGAGAGCTAACAAGACATGTTACTAAATTCGAAGCCTTCATACGAACATATTACTACGACAATAGAAACAAAGAATTGGGACAAAAGAAAATCACCATACTTATTATGCATGATTATCATCACCATCTATTTTGTTATCAGTAAATTTCATTCCACAAGATTTGAAGTTAACAATTAACTACAAGAAAACGTAATATTTATATAACATATAATATGTTAGAAAAAAAAGAACAAGAAATAAAGAACATGGATAGTAGGATGGAATGAGTCTAATGTTGGAACAAAACCAGGGAAAAGTTGAATGGGAATGGGAAGAAAAATAAAAATAGAAGTAAATTTTGGAGACGAGGGCATGCACGTTATCTTGATTACAGCTCAACGTGTTTGGTTTTCCATAATCATCATTTTCTTTTTTTAATTCTTTCCAAATATTAAAAACTAATCATAAACCAACTCAATACCCAATCTATTTTCCAACAACACCGAAAACAAAATCAGAATCCCACAGAACACAAAACTGATAATTAAAATAATAAACAAACAAATAAATAAAAAATCACCCCCACCTGCTTTTCCCAATCCTCCAATATTCTTTCCCATCTACACAACTTTCCCAAAACAGTTCCTCCATTTTCTCACATCCCAAACACTTCTTCTCTTTCTCCTTCTCTATCTGATCTCAGCCTAAAATGTCCCCTGATTTATTTTGATTGGTTTTCAGTTCTGGGTTTCATTGCGTTGAATTGTTTTCATTCGCATTGCATTCGTTTTGATTATCCATTCGTGGGTTTCCGATTAGGGTTTGGGTTGTTGCATGTGGTTGAGGATTTGGTGGATGCTGGATGCGGGTTTGTTGGGATTCTTAATTGGGTTTTGTGCGTGTTTTAGGGTTGATTGGTTTGGTTTTTCTCATTTGATGTTTTGATTTTGATAGTTACTGCATTTTCTCTGAGACATCCATTGGGGCGTTAATTTGGTGAATCTGATTGATTGTGTTGATTCTGTTGAATTTTTGTGGTTTGGGTGTTTCTCCCACATACATGGTAAATTTGGGGCGGATTTGAATTTTGGGTAGATTGAGATTGAGGTGTTGTGAGGTGGGTTTACGATGGAGCATGTAATTGGTGGGAAGTTCAAGATGGGAAGGAAAATTGGGAGTGGGTCTTTTGGGGAGCTATACATAGGTTTGCTCCTTGATTGTTTTTTTATTTATTACATTTTCCCTTTTTGCAGTGATTTTGATCTCAGCATTGTGCTCCTGTGATTTTGTTTCTCAAAATTTTGTGTTTTCTGGTGGTTTCTTTATATAGGTATTAATGTACAAAGTGGGGAGGAAGTGGCCATCAAGGTGGTATGTATTATCTCCTTCTATTGACAAATTTGCTTAGTATGTTTAATGGGGTTTAATGGACAAATCTACTCGAATATTCTGCTTTTCATTTGATCTAAGATTTATTGGGGGCATTGTCTGTTAATGAACTTGCTATTATAATATTTGAATCCCCTGACTATGCCCAAGAACCCTATGAGGTAGTCTTAAGACTTGCATCAACATTTGTTTCCTCCGCTATGTTGTGCATCTATATATATAGATTCCATATGTTGCATCAATTCCATCTTGGTAACTAATTTTGCCACAGTTACATCAACGGGTCATGATTAAAGCCCCCGACAAACTATCAGGAATATTTATTTCATAAGAACACAGATTTCTTTTGTGCTCTGTATTCAAGTTCTTTTAAGCCGTTTGCTTTTACAATTATCAGGAACCTTCCAAAACTAAGCATCCCCAACTTCAATATGAATCAAAGTTGTACATGCTTCTCCAAGGAGGAAGTAAGTTTCTTTTTCTTCTTCTTGTTCAAACAATTGATTTTATACACTAGAGTGAAAAATTATTACTCCATTGAAGGATGAACCCTCTGTGGAAGACAATTATACTACTGCCTAGACCCATTTGGACAGTACAACATGGGGCAGTGACATTTCTAATTTTAATATTGACTTGTCTGAATTTATAATCATTGTTTTTTCTAATGGGAAACAAAAAGAGGCTGGCCATTGATGGGTAGTAACATGCATATTTGATGTAGTGTAAATCAATGCTGGTTAAGCCCAATATAAGACTATATAGCTGGTAGAATAGAATAGAGTGAAAGGTAATTCAATTTTAAAAGAACAACTTCATTTTGCTACCTATAGAAAGGTGCTATTTTTTCCCCTAAATTAAAATTTCAACACGAATGATGAATCAAAGTTCCTTACATCTAATGATGAATCAAATTTCAACATGAACGATGAAGATTTCTCTCTGAGCAGGCTGAAACGATCCTTTGTGTATTCACTGTGTTCCTAGGCCAGTTTGGTTGTAGTTTTTTATTCTTTTGTTGGGAGAAAGCTAGTCCCTTTGGCTAGGTCTTAGCTTGGAGGGCTGGTGAGTTTTTTGTTCTCTTTTTTATTCTTTTGTAAAGGCCTTGTGGCACCCGCTATATACATCATGTATACTCTTTTTGGGGTTGCTTTGGCAGCTCTCTTTCTAATGAATTCCTTTTTGCTTATCAAAAAAAGTTCCTTACATCTGGTCCTCTAAACTTCTCACTTAATGGAACTTGAGAATGGAATTCCTCCTATGTGGTGGTCAATATAGTCTTTGTTTGGTGAATTGTAACTTCATGCTAAGAAGTGGATATTTCTATTTCCTTATACATTCAAAGCAAAATATTCCTAGTGTATCAAAGAACATAATTCTTTCTCAGACTGAGTCAGTCTGCTTTTTCTGTTTACAAAGCGGGAATTCCCCACCTCAAGTGGTTTGGAGTTGAGGGCGAATACAATGTCATGGTCATTGACCTTCTTGGACCGAGCTTGGAAGACCTGTTTAACTATTGCAATAGGAAGTTCACATTGAAGACAGTATTGATGCTTGCAGATCAGTTAGTGAGTACATGCTTACTCTATTTAAATGTGTCATTATTTGTCAAAATAAGTTTTCCTTACTGTGTTATCTTGTTCAGATTAACAGAGTTGAGTACATGCACTCGAGAGGTTTTCTTCACCGTGATATAAAGCCCGACAACTTTTTAATGGGCCTAGGGCGCAGGGCAAATCAGGTATTTATTCCCATATCCTTGTGATAACTTATATGAGCAAAGTAGTGGACATTTTTATTCCCACTAGTAGAAACTGGTAGCACTTTTGAATCTGTGTAGCTTTTTCCTCTTTTTTCGTCAACAACACATAATTCATCAAATCAGGAACCAGAGTTATGATATTAGATATCCATACAAAGATATAACCACCAAAGGAGAAAAATAAAAGCAAAGCCTAAAAACGTGCTGCTTTTCATTTTATTTCTCAACTTTGTCATTTATGTGTGAAGGATTAAGTGATAGAGAAACCATAATGAGTCCTAACCCCGAAAGATTAGTATTTTTTAAATAGACAACAACATTACATCCTGCAAGAACAGCTTGTAATGTTACTAATTGTTTTGGAAAATGGAGTTGGGTGGACATCCTTGATAAGTTTGTTTAAAGGAATTTAACTTGTGGTTTAGCATGATTATATGTGTGTCTTGTTTTGTATTAACTGTTGGTGACTATAACAAACTGTTCCTGAATTTTTTGCTGCACCCTTGGAGCAGTTCCCAAAAAGAATGGTGAATCCAGGTTATACCATTGTGTGTGGCCAAACCAGACAGATTGTTATGACTGGAAGGGTAATTTTTCATATCAAAAATAGCCAGCCAAAATTGAAGAAAATGAACAGAATTGGACCATATTGGGCTGCCTGGACAAATTTTTTTTTTTTTGATAAATAGAAGAGATTGTATTAGGAAGGCGCTAAAAATGCAGCTTAGAAGTTTCAAAAAGAAAGGCAAACCTTCCCCCATATACACAAAACCAGCCAAGGTTTTGACAATATTGAAAGGATTTTTTTTTTTTTTTGGATAGAAGAACATTGAAAGGATCAAAATAGTGAATCATAGTAATTGCTGAATTTTGATTGTAATTGCCGAATAAAAGCAATATGAGCCAGCCCATTATTCTATATTCCATCTGATGAACTGAAGCATAATCAAGCTTTAAGATTGCTTCTCCCATTCAATTTCTGTTCCTGTTGGAAGGGCAAGTGCATGCATAATTATCATGTGTGCATGGTCCTATGGATGTGTGTATGATTGTGGCGAGGTTTGGGTTTGCTTAGTATGGTGATAGGGGAACTCTTATACTTCGGGCCATCTTTGAGCTGTTGTATTGCATATTAAGCATACAACTTGGACTCATTCCGTTAAAAATAGCTTTAACTGGCATGATTAGGTCTTTGATCTGGTACTATGTTGTAGCGACTGTTCCAATTGCAGCGGTTTTGTGGGTGTGGATCTGTATTTTCTCAGTTGAACTGATGGGAATCCCCTTTGCAAATTAGAATAGAAAAATAAAGGGATTTCTTTTTTCAGAGA
The DNA here is from genome assembly GCA_016808115.1 of Tetrastigma voinierianum. NCBI lineage: Eukaryota > Viridiplantae > Streptophyta > Magnoliopsida > Vitales > Vitaceae > Tetrastigma > Tetrastigma voinierianum. Next base: position 1,890,670 of record JAEQBH010000529.1, on the reverse strand, counting down.
ATTTAATCATAAGCAAGATATTAAAGACGGAATTTATTTAAGATGTTAGAGGTAGATGATGGGGTGATTAATAAGACAGTTTTCTGTTTCCTTGTTACATGTGTGACACATTGCTTCATATTGCACGTTCAGCTAAGTTTTTCCTGTCTCATTGACAGTTACCCTTACAATCTTCATATGACACAAACTATGACCCATAGTAAGAAATTCAGTGCTGTAGTTAGGCATTCTGAAACATGATGGTTTCACTTTTTGATATTTATCATTGTTCTTTCTTGATGGAATAATTACAGGTGTATGCCATTGATTTTGGCCTTGCTAAAAAGTTTAGGGATCTTCAGACACACAAACACATTCCATACAGGTAATTAGCAGTTCCATATATGTTTTTTTAATAGATAAAATCAAATGCATTAAAAAATAAAAACACCACAAGGACACTCCAAAGTAGACCAGAAGTATAACAAAAGGTCCATATATGTTGTTTCTCTTTATACTCTTTCCCTTCAGCCACTAGCCTTTTGGTTACATTTTCATCTTGCTAGTTTTGTGGTTCTTGTGCCTCTACTGTTTTGAGCGAAGTCACTTTTGGCCTTTTCTTTCCTCTAGACACATGTATAACCATAGATGTTGTCATTTTCTTTTCCCCTTCTTCTGTCATTCTTTTGGGTCCAGTTCTCCAGATTTGAGGTTTTTGATGTTGATAATGGAGAAAGGTGCATTTTTGAAGTCACATGCAGTGTGGAAAGAAGATGAATTCCCCTAGTTTGTGAGGAACTTAGTGGTGCAGTTCATTCACCAGATAGATCCATGGAGTTTTTGGCAGATGAAGGAAGAAGAATTTGTTCTTGGTGGAGAGTGTCTGAAGGGTGGATTTTTCTATTAGAACTGCATTTTTATTCTAAATTCTGACTATTTTTGTTATGCTAGTATCAATTAAAAAAAAGGTTACAAAATATTCCAAGGGATTTTAGAATCATGTTTTAACTCCAAGTAATGACTATTTGGCCAACACAGTTGATCTAATGTCTTGGGTGGCTCCATAATCAATATACTTCTAGTGATACTTGATAACAACATAACTTATCAGATAAATAAATAAATATTAACTTGATAACAACATAGATTCATTCTGAAAACATTGTTATGAGGAACACTCATTGAGTTCTTTCTGCAGGGAAAATAAGAACCTCACTGGCACAGCTCGCTATGCAAGTGTTAACACCCATCTAGGAGTTGGTGAGTGATGATCCAATTTATCATAAGCTGCATCTGATTATGTTTTAGAGATTCAGATTCTGTACATATTATCTTCCATCTAATTATATTTATTGTAACTGATAGAGCAAAGCAGAAGGGATGATCTGGAATCGCTTGGTTATGTGCTTATGTATTTCCTGAGAGGAAGGTTTGAATGTAGAACAGTGCCACTTTAGTTTCGTTGGTTCTTTTGAGCAATTCCTATTGATGGATATTTATTGCAAGCATTATTCCTTTCCCTTAGCATTTTCTAATCCATGCCATATGCTTTTTTTGGATCAGTCTTCCCTGGCAAGGGCTGAAAGCTGGCACCAAAAAGCAGAAATACGATAAGATCAGTGAAAAGAAGATGTTAACTCCCATTGAGGTATCATTATCTACCACCTGTCTCCCATTTTCAAATTATATAGTCTGTAGCTCTGCCTAGTTATTAGGTTGAATTAATAGGTCCTAAATTTGTTCGCCTCACCTTGAAGTTGTGGAATGCAACCAGCAGAATGTGAGCTTACATAAGATGCAAATATGTTAACAGGGACTTTGCAAATCATATCCATCAGAGTTCACATCATACTTCCATTATTGCCGATCATTGCGATTTGAAGACAAGCCGGATTATTCATATCTGAAGAGGCTTTTCCGGGACTTATTCATTCGAGAAGGTTAACTGTTACAACCATGATGACTTTTTTTTACCATTGAGATCTCTATGTTTAGATGTATATTATATTCTAAGTTTCTAATTCCCATCATTGTTTGCCATGTCTCTTTTTAAAGGAGCATCTAAATCTGGACTTACTATTGCTGCAGGTTATCAATTTGACTATGTATTTGACTGGACTATATTGAAGTACCCTCAGATTGGTGCCAGCTCTAGAGGACGGGTAAGTGCTTGTAAATCTTTTTTCATTGTGCATTTCCATCCTTCCAAGACTGTTATCTAACTTCTCGTCTCTTTTTTCAGCATTCCTCTGGTAGAGCAGGTGCAAATGCTGGACCATCAGCTGAAAGACCGGATAGAGCCTTAGGTGTGCTAAATTTGATTGTTGATGTTCACCCTTAAATATTCATTTTAATTGCTTATTCCGGTTGCCAATGCACGGATCTAGTTTTTGAGTTCTAGGCAAGACTTCTATATTTGTGAGAGGAGAAGAGAAGAAGACCCTTTATTAGACAGAATCCACTCATTACAATGCAGTCACTGCTTCATTCTCCAATGAAACCCAAAATGATTGATGCCTGTGAATTTGTTTGTTTTTTTCCTTCCCAGGGCAAGAGACTCGGGATAGATATTCTGGTGCAGTTGAAACATATGCCCGAAGAAATGCTTATGGTTCTGGTTTGCACAGTGACCACTCCAAAACCCGGCATTCAGATGGTGTACCTTCATCCAAGGATGTGGTAATTATTCTTATTCTCAAATCAATTTTATTCATGCATCTTATCGGTTCTTGGGCCATAGTATTCAAAATTCTGATTCTTAGGTAATGGGATTACTCTCACATCTTTTTTTTTGTTTTGTTTCTTGTACATCTACACACCCACATATGCAGGGATGCATAGGCATTTATCCTGCAAGCCTCAAGCTTTCAGCCCACCCTTTTTCCTTCCCCTCCCTTCTTACGGCTAAATTAATTTTTGTGTTCAATTCTTTGCTCCTAAATTATTTAAGGTTTAATTGATAATCTTAAGCTTGGTTTAAGGCTTAAGTTATAATGATTTGCATATTAGTAATTCTCAATCTTGAGTTACTTAGAAAAACAATGTCAAAATAAAAGCAACATGAAAATATGAAAAAAGAAAACAAATATAATTATGTTATCTTTTATTAAGAAAACAAATATAATTATGTTATAAAATTGTGCTCTTCTCGACACTATGCCCAGGGACCATGTGTTTTTGTGTTTCTCCGTCTCTCTCTCCCCGAGGCCGAGGGGCTTACCATCCTCCTCCCTCGACTAAGGAGGAGTTAGTGGTTTGGTTTTCAAGCAAAATCATTCGAGATCGAGGTAGAAGAAGCAAAACTGATGAAAGGATGCATTGGGAGAGAAGAAAGGGGATCACTGTGGATCGATCTCTGAGGCTAGCTTAAGCCTTCATATCGACTGGGTTTAGAAGATCAGGGTATGCACTGTATTTCAAATGGGAAAATGTATGGGAAGAGGATGGAAGGCGATACAAAATGGAAAAGGGCCTAAACTAATCTGGGGTGTTCATCCGATGCTCTTAGCGGGACTACGGGGAAAAAAACTATAACCCGATGCTCCCGTAAGGAAATGGTATAGCCTGGGTCGAGGATTTGGCCTAAAAATGCGGCAGTTGGGGGTAAGATCCAGTGACGAGATCCAAAGGGAAGAGAAGGCTGAGAAGACGCAAAGGGAGGAGAAGCAGAGAACGTCGAAGCTTCTGCCCAGGCCAATAGCTCGATTCCTCAACCCTTTAGCAGGCGGTAAGCCAGAAGATATCAGGAAGAGCTGCCTATGTCAAAGCCCTTGAAAGAAGAGGTACAGAAAGGTCAGACCAACCGCGTTGCATAGCCCCGCAGGTAGGGGTTCAGGATCCGCTTCAGATTCCTGGTCAGGTCGTGGGAGATGGGCGAATGCAATGGAATGATCAAAATTCTCTCATCGTAGTCAATTGGGAAGGGCCTCGGCTTTTGAGCTCAAAGTAAGAGAAGAGGGACTGAGTATCAAGTTCGGGAAAAGGCGTTGTGACCAACCTCGTTCACCTAAGAACGTGGGAGAAGACATGGGATGTAGTAGCTGTGTTTTTCGTAGAGAAAATTGGGTGAGAGTAGTGGGGACTCTCAGCACCCGTGGAGTAGATAAAGAATGGAGAAAATCGAGACGATGCGCGATTCTAAAGGTCGACGAAGACCACAGCCCTAATGAGTCAGCGCGAGGATCCTGGTAAGGTGGAAGAAGCCTGAACCTCCGAACACAGTTGAGGTGGCGTATGGCGGAACAAGGTTCCGATGCAAACCTATGGTGGAGTCACTCCACACACGACGCCTGACAGTCATGACCAGAAGATGAAAACCCACCCTACGTGGACGACGAGGGCGACCACCATTGGGAGAGAGAGTGGAGGGTGCTGGTCATGAGGTCGCAAGAGGAGACGCAGTGATAAGCACCTAGTCTCACATCAAGTCGATCTGAACGATATTTGGTCACGGTTTGATGTGCAACCGTGGTCAAAGTCCCAGTCATGTCAGGGTCAGATTCTGATCAGAGGCTGGGCAGAAGAGATGGTGGGCTATTCAAAATTCTAATTTTCTTCCCGCCGCGATGTGCAAAAGTTTCAGCGTAATGGTGGCCTGGGCTTTCACAGCAAAATAATTGGCTTTAAACCGGCCCAGTACTAAGGCCATATTCAAAAAAGAAGGCGCCCTAATTAACTGAACTTCAAGCCCGCTTTCTCCTTTCTTCTACTACGAGGCTTTAAGGAGGATTTGACACTCGAGGCCGAAAATCATGGAGAGAGGTAGCAAGCAGAACTACCTAATTACAAAGGTGGAACAAATGATGAACAGAAATCACCGCCAACCGCCACTGAAACGTCATGCCCACGTCTATCACACCTCCCTTTCTTCCAAACCCTCAAAACCCTGAAATCTGGAACACAAATCTTCATAGATAGATGATGATAAAAAATTTACACCACGAACAAACAAGCATAAATAAAAACAATACACTCGTTATGTTTACAGGCACCACCATGCTTTCACCTTTCCATGCGAGTGGCTAACAAACCGAGCGATGTTGTCACGTGGTCTGAATGAAATCGATCGCAACAGCGTCTAAGATCCATATCAACCTGGTTGAAACAAGTGAAACTGATATGTTAACTGAGACCCCACAGATCGTTTTTTATAATAGAACGTGAACCAAATGGAGCGCGTCGATAAACCACGCGTGGGCGAAGTTGCGTTTCTTTCAGATATTACGCAACTCTTTTGCCAAAGTCAGCACGTTAATCAGGTATCCGCATCGGTAGAGAACCCACATAGCGTCAGGCAACCCCGATAATATGAAAAACATGATCGCCGAACATCACCGGATCTGTTAGTTTATTAAACAAAACCCAAAATATGGAACCAGCTGGCCCGCCTAAGATTTCGTATTACGCTTTGAGGGTCGTGAACCACTGAGAAAGTGTATCCCCGTTGATATGATAAAAGAAATTGAGGTCAACGCAGACAAGTAAAAGTGTGAGTTTTATCGCTTCGTTCATTCGAACGTGGCGACGGATTCCATCGATCTTCACAGGTTATGGTCTCGGGCTTTTTGTCTGAACTTAAAGGAAGAGATGTGGAGGAGTCGGGTCATGAGAGGTTACGGATACCTCGTGTATTTGGGAGATTTTAATGCCTCCATCTCACCCAATGAAAGCAAACAGGGTAGAAGAATTACTCAAAGCATAGCGCCGCTTTCGTCATTACTGACGACCAGGTGAGGCTTGCCACATGTGGGCCTTTACGCGGATGGGGTACCCAATGGCCAAACAATGTTCAGATTTGATAAATTCCTAGTCTCAGACCTGGAAAGTTATTTCCAAGAGAGAATCACCCAAAGTACCCTTCCTATACCAGTTACAAACAACTTCCCTATCCTCTTAGATGGAGGAGGTATCGATCGTGGACCTCCCTTCCTTGAAATATGGTCAAGGTCGAGGGATTTTAAACACCTCCTTAAAGGGTGGTAAGGGCAGCTTAGTTTCAAAGGTTCGTAAGTTTCCATATCGGGTCGAAAAGTTTATAAAGGTTTAAAAGGAAAGCTAAAAGTATGGAATAAGGAGGTTTTTGCAATGTAAAATAGATACCAAGCCCTTTGCAGTGGGTTGTCGATAACGTGAAAAGGAAAGGGAGTCGTTTTAGAAGAATCTCGAGGGGAGAGCTAAAGCAAAGGATGACTACGAAGATGGTCTCATAGAGGAGGCTTTCGAGACAAAAGTCAAGAGAGCTCGCTTTAAAGAGGACAAAAACACCGCTTTTTCCATAAATGGCAAACTCGCATAAAGGAGGAACGCAGAAGCAACAACCAAATGATCGGTAGGTGGCTCACCGATGATATCTTATCTCGTAAGGGATTGTCGACGAGTTTAAAGGCCAACTCCGTTTGATCCAGTGTTTCGCGCCCCGCTTCCTAAGTATTTCCTCGATGGCTAGGTACAGAGGATACCAGACATAGCTTAGGTCGTGCTTTCAGAGGAGGAAGTCTCTCACGCCCATCGCCGGCCTAATGGTGAAAAGTGCCCCAGGCTTCACTCATTTCCGATCGCTGTCCTTTCACGAGTTTGTTGCAGCGGCACGGAGTTCTGGCGAACCCTATGAGAAGAAGAAATTTAAAAGGTTAAATGCTACCTTCCTAGTGTTGATTCCCAAAAAGGAAACGCCGAGGATGTAAAATATTACGTGCCCATGTTAGCTCTGTTGTAGTTTATATATGATGATCCTGCCAAGGTGCCGCGAATAAATGTAGGCGGTGTTGAACAAAGTGATCTCTCCATCCCAAAACGATTCGTCAAGGAAGGCAAATCCTAGATCCAGATGCCGCTTTAATCGAATGAGGCTGGATTCCAAGTGTCGAGAAGGAACACGGGCGAGTGGTAAGTTAGACATTGAAAAGGCTTATGATCATGTAACCGGGAGTATGTGATCGAGGTCATGAGAAGAACGGGTTTCGCCAAAGATGGATATCTTGATTTCGCGTATGTCTACTATCTCTCTTACTCAATCCTTATCAATGGGGTGTCTGAGGGCTTTTTCCGAAGTACGAGGGGGATTCGGCAGGGGGACCCCCTATCCCCGTATCTCTTTGTCTCTGGGAATGGATATCTGGCGTATTGGTAAACAAGGTCGTGGAAGCGGAATTTCTATCCGATGTAAAATCGGGGGTGCTGTGGTGAGGGGAGGAGTCGAGGTGTCACACCTTCTCTATGCAGACAGATACCCCCGTTTTGTGCACTCAGAAGATAATCCCGACCAACCGGGCCCGTTCGGTAGACGGATCTCGATGTGCCTGGCGCCCCATCTGGCTGAAAATCAACTTGAGTAAAGCGAGATTTTCCCTAATGGAGGGGCGGAGAATATCGAGGTGTTGATACGAGTTAGGCCGGGCAGAGCCTGGCCACGCCTACTATGTACCTGGGCCTCCGCCCGCACAAGTCGGCGAGGGCGCGGGACAACCAATGGTGGCGTTCAAGGAGGCTAAGTAGTCGGGAAGCTTAATATATCTCCAAAGGGGGAAGAGTTACACTTATCGGAAGTAATTGGCCTAATCTCCCTATCTATTTATGTCGCTTCCATCCCGAGTCTCGTAGCAAAAGGCCAGAAAATCCAGAGGACTTTCGGGTGGGGAACTGAAAAGAAGCCTCACTTGGTGAGTCACACGGTGTGTGTGGCTGCATAGTGTTGGCACTGGGGGTCGAGGCTTACACAATCTAAAATAAAGCCTTGTTAGGAAATGGTTGGCAAGGCTGAGAACGAAAGGAATTTTCGAGGAAGACTATTGTGATAAATTGGGGAATCGATGGGGTTGTGCTCAGAAACTAGGAACGCTGATGTGCTTCTATGGAAAGAAATTAGGAAAGGGATGGGATTTGCTTCACTTAAATGCAAAATTGCGGTCGTACGGTACGATCCGCCAAAGACGCCTCTGGGAGGAGGCTTTCAGGCATAACGCCCTGATGTCGTTTAGCTCGCGCCTCAGAAAGATGCGATGATTAGGAGTTTTGGGATGATTCGACCGTGATGGTCCCCTCGCTTTAGCGTGCCTTCAATGATCAAAGAGGGAGTGTGGTGAATTTTATGAAAAATGATCCATCCCCGAAAGTGGTCGCAAATAGTAGGAGGACAATGTCTTAAAAGGGGGCACGCCCCAACGTTTATTCGGCAAGCTCTCAGATGAGGTTTTGAATCGCACTGAAGCCGAGACAACACCTTTTCCCGCCTTTATCGCCTGGGAACAATATGGTCCCCTTAAAGGTGTTTTGCTCGAGGCGCTTGCAAAGCGACGACTGCACTCAACTCAAAAGCGAGGAAGATCCCTAGCCAAATGTGATGCTACCTTTATGAAGAGGAGGAGGAAACCTAAACCATCTTCTAGTTCATCGCTCAAGGCCGTAATGCTTTCGGGAACTTATTTTGGCTATGGGATTGATGGGTCTTCCTTTCAAAGGCGGCAGTGTCCTTCTAGCCCGGCAAGGAACAAAGGGCAAGAAGCGCAAGAAAGTCTGGAGGGTCGCGCCTTCAGGCCTCTCTCCGGGGCGGTGTGGAAAGCGAGAGAAATAGAGTGGTCTTCGATAATGAGACCTTCTCGAAGGGCGATTAAAGAATTTCTTCATTCAGAAGCCTTTGGTCTCAAGCCAACGCATCAAGTAAGGGGTTAGAGACGGCATTTTGATTTAACCCGGTCAGTATAGGTAATTGTTTTCTGCTCGGGGTTTTTCTTCATGTTTTCGTCCGGCTTTGTCCCTTTGTATACTCCTGCTGTACTATAGCTTTGCCGCTTTTTTGTGATCAATGCATGTTTCTTTATCCATCAAAAAAAAAAATAAAAAAAAAATTATGTTATGAAAGTATTATAAAATGCAAACTAAGATGAATATGTTTCCGCTTGCATATGAGGGAGAGAACTAGTAAGAGAGAATTAAAAGGAGAGAAAGAGAATGAGAGAGAGAGAGAGAGAAAGGAAGAGAGATAGATGAGAGTACTTCTTTCTCAATGGGATACCCTTATACAAAGGGTACGAAACCTTTTATAGGCTTCCTGAATCAAATTATACATGAATCTCATGAATGGAATTCATAAAGGACAGCTTGTAATTGAAGTTCATATAGGAACTTCATAATGTCCTCAATGAATTTGGTCATTCACCATACAATGCATCAATTTATAACACTCCCCCTTGAATGACCATTATAAAGAACATGCCTTATTAAAACCTTGCTAGTAAAACACAGTGGGATAAAATATAGCAAAAAAAGTACAATATACTTATGATATCAGTTGACGGTCTTACTGCTAGGATCGTCTCGTTAAAACCTTACTAAGAAAACCTAAATAACAAAACCTAGATGAAGGGAAAAGAGTACAAAGATATTGTCATTTTGTCATAAGCATATTCCCCATGTCAATGTCCTTCGCCAAGGATTCCAATTCGCTTCATTGGGCTCGAACGCTGAGGCCGCAAATGAATTTCGTGAATAAGTCTACTAGATTATCATTTGAGCGTATTTGTTGAATATCGATTTCTGGAGTTTATGTGTATAAAAGAACTTTGGAGAAATGTGTTTAGGTCTATCTCCCTTGATATAACCTCCTTTGATATGTGTAATGCATACAGTATTATCTTCAAATAATTTTGTTGGATTGTCTTTTATAAAGGGGAATCTACATGATTCTTGGATATGTTGAATCATCAATCTTAGCCATATACATTCACGACTTGCTTCATGAATTGCTATAATCTCTTAATGATTCGATAATGTAACCACCATTGTTTGCTTAAAAGATATCCATGAAATAGCAGTTTCAGTGTAATTAAACACATACCCTATTTGTGATATGGTTTTATGTGGATTTGAAAGGTATTCTACATCAGCATATCCAAGCAATTGCTACTTTGATTCCTTTGAATAAAATAAACCCATATTAGTCGTTCGAGGTAGCGCATTTGGCGTTTCGACAATACCCAATGTTCGGGTTGGAGCGACCAGACTGGCAATAAATTGACAGAAAACAATATTCGCGAAGTATAGTTAGCAAGATACATAAGTGCTCTAATGGCACTAAGATATGGTATTTCAGGACTAAGTAATTCTTCCCCTTTTTCACAAGGACGAAATGGGTCCTTATTCAAGTCAAGTGAACGGACAACCATTAGTGAACTTAAAGGGTGTGCTTTATCTATGTAAAAGCGTTTTAAGATTTCTTAGTATATGTCGATTACTGAACCAAAACTCCAGTAGGGAAATGCTCGATCTGCAGGCTGTGACAAAATTTTGTTTTCCCTAGATCTTTCATCTAAAATTTGTTTTTCAAATATTTTGTTGTTCTTGTGAGCTCTTCGAAGTCCTAACAAGATTTAAATCGTTAATATACACAACAATAATTGCAAATCCGGTTTCTGATTTCTTGATAAAGATGCATGGGCATATAAGGTTGTTTGCATAGCCTTCTTTCAATAAATAATCGCTAAGGTGATTGTACCACATGCTTTCGGATTGCTTCAATCCATATATAGATCGTTGTAATTTGATTGAGTACATACTAGAGGTTTTGTATTATTTGCTTCAGGCAATTTAAATCCTTTAGGGATTTTCATATATATGTCAGTATCTATGGATCCATATAAATAAGATGTGATGACATCCATGAGACGCATATCCAATCCTTCAGAGACTGCTAAGCTTATTAAAAAGCGAAAAGTAACTGCATAGAATATGTTTCTTTGTAGTCAATGCTAAGTCTCTACAAGAAACCTTATGTTACTAATCGCGCTTTATATCTTATTATCTCATTATTTTCATTATGTTTTCGTACAAATACTCATTTGTACTCTAATAAAGCTTTACACTCTTTATAATTGGATCATTACTGTGTCCAAAATCCTCATTTTATTAACGTAGTTTACTATGCTTAAGCTTAGCTTCTCTTTTCTATTTTGGCTAATCATTTCTATGTTGACATTCTTCCACATTTTGTGGTTCGGGATCTTCATCATTTCTTATGATGTCTAAGACCACTTGGAAAGCAAAAATATTATTGATAACAACTTTATTTGGATCCAATTTTTTTCTATTGTGCACATAATTTATTGAGACCTCATAATTTTTAGGTATCTGTGCCTCTTTAGAGGCTATTTCTTTATCTCGAACATCTTCAGGGATTCTTGTTCAATAGATGCCTCTACAGGGGCCTTTTGTTTATCATGTACCTCTCAAGGGGTATCAATTCTCCTTTGTGTTCTCCTCTTTTGGGGAGTTATACATTTTGAGCCAATAGGTCTCCCACGTTTCAGGCGTATTTTAGACTCATTTGCTAATTGTCCTTTAGGGACATTAATCCTTGTTGGAGCATTCACAGCTGGGATATGCGACTTTGTCACTTTCTTTGTATCAATAAAAGCATCTAGTAATTGATTTGTAAGATTTTGCAAATGAATGATGCTTTGACTTCCAGTTCTCATTGATTTGTAAGATCAAACTTCCAGTTCTCATTGATTTGTAAGAAGATCAAAATGAGACATTGTAGATGCATTCCAACTAATTTCTCGTCTTTCTTTTGGAACCTACTTTTCTCCCCCTAATTGTGGGAATACACTCATTAAAATGACAATCCGCAAAGTGGGCTGTAAAAACATCTCCTGTTAAGGCTTCAAGATATCTTATGATAGACAGAAAATCAAAATCTACGTAAATCTCAAGTCTTTGTTGGGGACCCATTTTAGTGCATTGTGTTAGTGCAATTGGTATATAGATTGCACAACCAAAGATCTTCGTAGTTTAAACATTTGCTGCTCGCCTAGCAAGTCAGAAGGAGTATTCACGGTAGTTATCGTCGAATAATTTAACTAGCTTGCAAGATGCATAAGAGCATGTCTCGAGGCAGAAGTCGGCAATTTGGTTTTCATTAGCGGTGGTCGAGCTATTAATTAGCATCTTGATGAAGGACTCTGCTAAACCATTTTGGGTGTGAGTATGAGCAACATGATGCTCAATATTTATTCCAACTGACATGCAATAGTCGGCAAAGGTTTGAGAGATAAACTCATCGGCGTTGTCAAGTTTGATGGCCTTAATTGGATAATCAAGAAACTGAGCTCGTAATTTGATCATTTGTGCGAGGAGCCTAGCAAAGGCAACATTTCTTGTCAAAAGAAAACAAACATGTGACCACCTAGTGGAGGCATCTATTAAGACCATAAAGTAACGAAAAGGTCCGCATGGTGGATGGATAAGTCCACATATGTCCCCATGTATTCTTTGTAAGAAGACTGGTGACTCAAATGTGACTTTGCTAAAGGATGGTCTAACTATCAATTTACCTTGTGAGCAAACAACACATGGGTATTCATTGGGCAAAAGAATCTTTTGGTTTTTTAGTGAATGCTCATATGAGTGTTCTATGATTCTTCGCATCATTAAGGACTCAGGGTGACCCAACCTGTCATGTCAAAGAACAAAAGTCTTTGGGTCATTGAACTTCTGGTCCACGACAACATATGTCCTGGTAGGCTTTATATTTGTATGATATAACTCAAAGGAGAATGCTGAGAGTTTTTTCATTATAAGTTTCTTGTCATAAACAATAGAGGTAATGTAAAGACATTCTATATTACCTTCATTCATAATTACAATATGATATCTATTTCTGCAAATATCTTTAAAGCTGAGCAAATTCCTTGTGAATTTGCAAGAATATAATGCATCATTGATATGAAACCTAGTTTCGTTTGGTAGCATTATGTTTGCTCTTCTGGAGCTTTTAATTAAGTTTGCAGTACCAGATATGGTACTCACATTGACATTTGTTAATGTCAAATCTAGAAAGTATCTTTTATCTCAAAGAATTGTGTGTGGTTGCACAGTTAGCAAGACATACATCACCCTTATCCATCTTAAGATCAATAACACATAAATTTTAGATAAAACTAATAAACATTATAGATAATATAAATAGCAATGTAATAGATGTAATAGCAAAATGATATTTTATTTAATTTGGATATAAGAAGCATCATTCACTAGCAGTATTTTCATCATTCATCAAATAGTCCGTTTTTTCACTAGGACTTCCAAAGAAATCACTATCATAATAAGTTAAGTCTAGTCCATATATCAATAAAGTTCATTTATATTTCTTTTCCTTTTTCTTTGATTGATGCTTGGTAGAGGTCGGCCAAATGTTTGGGCGTATGACAAGTATGCGCTCAATGCCCTTTCATACCACATCTATGACAATTATTCACATGGCCTTGGAAGGGGTATTTTGTATATACTTTCCATTTTCTTGTTTCACCTTAGTATTATTCCACTTCTGGTGGTTCCATGAGGTTTTCATTTTTTGGGAATTTGAATTATTACTACCATAAGTTCCATGATATCAGAAATTCCTTCCACGACCGCGACCACGTCCTCGTTCACGTCCAACGAGTTTGGGACGATATCACGTTCACTTTAGGGAATGGTTCGGATCCAGCTGGACGGGACTGATGATTTCTCATCAAAAGCTCATTCTTTTGCTCAGCAATAAGAAGACATGATATCAATTCAAAGTATTTCTTAAATCTATGCTCTCGATATTGCTGCTGCAAGAACACATGCGAGGCATGAAATGTGGTGAACGTTTTTTCTAGCATGTCTTCTTATGTGACTTTCCCTCCGCACAGTTTCAACTGGGTGCTGATTTTAAATAATGCGGAATTGTATTCCATCGATCGTTAAAATTCAGAATCTTAGGTGCATCCACTATATCGAGTTTTCGAGAATCACGCTTTCAATGCATTGGTATCTCCTCTTAACTCATTCCATAGAGCAGGTCCTTTATCGTATATTCACTTGTGAATCCTCATGGAGGTGTCGAAGGAAAAGCAGAACTTTTGAGCGATCCTACAAGGATGCTTGATTACCTTCTTTGATGACAGTTTCAAGATTCATTGCATCAAGATGTATCTCAGCATAGAGGGTCCAAGATAGATAATTCTTTTCAGTAATGTCAAGTGGCACAAACTCAAGTTTTGTGAGATTTGACATTGTCGACAAATTTTTGATAATAATGTATTATGATTGGTTTTGACAAATAGCAGTATAGATTTTTGTTTACAATCAAAACCAAATATAACTATAGATATGCAAAATCGAAATAACTTTAAGCTAGGGTTAGGAAATTACCTTGAGAGCAAGCTCGTAATGATAAAGTGTTATAAAAGTATTATAAAATGCAAACTAAGATGAATATGTTTCTTGCTTACATATAAGGGAGAGAACTAGTGAGAGAGAATTAAAAGGAGAGAGAGAATGAGAGAGAGAGAAAAGGGAGAGAGATAGATGAGAGTACTTCTTTCTCATTGGGATACCCCTACACAAAGGGTACAAAGCCTTTTATAGGCTTCCTGAATCAAATGATACATGAATCTCATGAATGGAATTCATAAAGGAGGCTTGTAATTGAAGTTCATAAAGGAACTTCATAATGGCCTCAATGAATTTGGTCATTCACCATAGTATTGATTTATAGCAAATTATAATTAATTAGAAATTTATAGATTTTCAAATTATTTAATCTTCATTTGGAAGAGTTAAAAACAGATTAAATGAATTTGAAGTTGGATATATTTTCTTTTTTTGTTTTGATGTTCTCTCTCTCTCGTGTATTCCTTCCAACTTCTTGGAACCCAAACAGAACCTAATGTGTCCAAAGAAAAATCTTAGTTTGGTGGCTAAGAGAAAAAAGTGTTATATTATTAGAACTGAATTTCTACTTTTAATACTTTTGTTATATTTGGTTTAAAGAAAGAAAGAGACCTGAAAAAGTGATGGATCTAGATTCTATCAGGTCCCAATGGGAATATATTCATATCTTTAATTAATATAATATTGGCTCTCCTTATGTTGAAACTGTTGGATGATTAGTTAGAAATTTGTAGGAGTGAAAGCAGAGATGGGAAGAGCAGAATTGTATACATAACAAGAACATGAAGCTAAAAAGATTACCATCCAATTAATTTTGCAGCAAGCAGATTCAGAAAGAGGCCGCACATCGCGAAATGGAAGCACATCCCGAAATGGAAGCGCATCAAAAAGAGCTCTGGTCTCGAGCAGCAGGCCAAGCTCCTCTGGAGAACCGAGTGAAGGAGGACAAGGACGATCAAGCCGACTAGCGTCAAGCAGCAGCCGCCTGTCCGGAGGCGGCCACAGAGTCCAACCAGGGTATGAGTCCAAATCATCATCGTCCTATACCCTTAATACCCGCACTGCAGCAGCAGCAGCAGCAGCTAAAGGCACACGCGACGACCCCTTGAGGAGCTTTGAGCTGCTCTCAATCAGGAAGTAGTGAAAAAATAGGAGAAGTGGGTTTGGCTGAAAGTGAAACAAAGAATTAAGAAGACATCATCACTCTTTGTTGTTTGTATAATGTGGGGAGGGGGGGAGGGGAGGGGAGAGGAGAGGAAAACCACTTTTATTATTATTTTTGTTCTTCATCTTCATATTTTGTGCCCTATGTAGCTTATATTTTGAACACCCCGCAATTGTGGGCAGCTTTCATTCTCGGATAAATAAGCCTTTCTGTTGTTGGGCCTTTGAACACTTCTTTTTTAATCATCTGCTTTATCACTCCTTTCATGTGGCTTCTATCTGTAAAGGTCGAACAAAGTGGAGGTCCTTAACCCCCTTCCTTCCTTCCTTCCTTCCTTCCTTGTACATGGATTATCATTATTATTATTATTATTATTATTATTGCCCTACTTGGCCCTGGATTCTGTCTTCTCTATCAACATAGAAATTACAATAATTTTACATCTAGGTCGTTTAATTTTGAAAAGTATTACAAAAAAAATGTGAAAGAAAATGATTATCTGTTTCATCATAAATGATAATTATAATAATCAATATAATTGAAGTTAATTAATTTTTTTTTTCGTATTTTAAAATTATTTAATCTTTATATAATCTAAAAAATAATAAAAATGAATTTGAAGAAATATGCAAAAATAATTCTTGAATTCAAATATAAAATTTTTACTTTTCATCACTTTTTCTTTCCTTCTATTTATGTTTGATTTAACCATGAAATTATTAAAGAAAATAAAATACAATTCACAATTAATACAAATTTATGTATCTCCATTTCTTATATTTTATATATCATCATCATCATCATCATCATCATCATCCCATGCAAGGAGCAAATTTATGTCCTTCAAACAAATCACAGTAATCCCATAAAGTATTGTGTAGGAATAGGCTCTTGGTGGCACACAAATGGGGAAAATATTTACAGCATACAATCTTGAAGAATTCAACTTTGCAGGAAGACCTCCAATTATGGACTCTAGACAAAAATCTTAGCTTTCAGCCTTCAGCTTTCATGGATTTCTAAGGGCTGCCAACCTCTTCTCCAGTTCATCGATGCCCGAACTGCAAGGGAAAAGGGACCACCCCCTCTGAGTTTAATTGAGATTTGGAGTAAAGCCAACAACACAAGGATAAATATAAAATTTGCTTTTGAAATGAAAGTGCATTGAGGTAGACCCCACCATATAAGACATACTGGAATATAATAATCAGGTATGACACAACAAATGTGAAAACAGTTACTTGGGAAGGAGAACGAGAAACAAAAAAACAAAACAAAACAAAATCATCAACCAGCAACTGCAGTTCTGATTTTTGCATTTGGAGCACCTTGTGAGCATTTTTATTTTTAGTAACATTTCATGCCCATACATACCAATCAACTAAGCAAGGCATTATTCTAGAGCTGCAGCCAACTTTTTGTAACATAAGATTCTGAACATTTGAAATACTGTTTAAAAGGGAAAGCTGCCTCCCAAGCAATTATGATTTTATAAACCAAGAAATGACCTCTACTGCTTTGGGTATTTTAAAGGAACAAAACTTCACTCCATTTTTTATAACTAACAGCCTTCGGTATTTTACTAATTAATTACAGTTTCAGCATATAATTCAACAATACTATTACAAGTTTGCATTTCTGTAAAAGTTTTTTTTTTTTTTTTGATAAGTACATTTCTATAAAAGCATGTACATGTGTAAAAGTATATACATGTGGATATGCACAGTTTTTTTCATCAAATTATTACTCATGCAACTTTAACTCCAATAACTAAAAAGAAAAACGCAGTAGTACTAACCAATTATGTGGTAGTCCACTCCTTAAGGAAACCACCCACAAGGCAAAAGAAAAATGCAATTGTATTGACCATGTGGATCTTTATTGCAACACAGAGACATCAAGGGGGCAGGGGTGGGGAATTTTATGTCGTAGAAGTTTATATGAGCAGAAAAAGATAAAATAAAGAATAGAAGTGAACAAACTTCCTCTAGTCATGGAAACCGTCTTCATGTTACAATAGCTACCATTCCACTCCGTTATTATTTCCAAATCTAGGCTTCTTGCTCTTGAAATCAATCCTAAATGGGAAATTTTAAAGGTTTTGAAATAAAATTTCATATATGTCACCTAATCACAAATCTTCACTCTCAAATATGATCTTTGAATTCATGAAAGCAAATGGGTCCACAATGTCATTTACATGAGGTGGTGATTTAGGTTGGTTTATCTACTGGCAAATATTCTTGTTGCGAACTAGGATTATGGATATTAGCAATACTTTTATGTTGTTCATCATTACTGACTTACTACTTGTAAGTCACATCTGAGAAAGATGGGTTACTTTGTTTAAAAGATGAGTTTATCATTACTAATTTGCATTCGTAAATATCACATGGAAGGGATAAGTCTTGCATAATTAAAATGCGAAGTCAGAAAAAAAGTGCAAGGGAAAGCAGCATAGGACATGGTTAGAAGGTTGAGGGGCAACATAAGAGATCAATGTAGTAATATACCTCCCAACATCTTCAGTCTTCTTCCCAGCAATCTTTCCTTTTGGAGCTGCTGACAACTGCCAAGGGTTCCAGTGCAAGACAATTCAGCTTAAATACTGAAGTATGACATCAGCCAAAACTAGAGTAAAGAGAACTATTCCATACAATACCAACCTGCGAGGCAACATCTACACCAATTTCATCCAGCACCTGATACAAGAGAAAAACAAACAAAACATATATAAAAAAGGTTAAATATTGGCAACGTAAAATAAAACCTCAGTAAAGTGAAGACATGATAAAATAATGTCTTCAAATATACTTTGCTCAATCAACACTGCCCTCTAATAGGAAAGAAAAAGGCCTTAAGTTTCTGGTTTCATATCCAACTAGGTAGATCCTAATTTTCCCACCAGACATGCATGCTCCTTAGGAGCATCTAATCGAACTCAGACCTATCAGACAACTACTATGAGCTGTGAGCATATAGTCAAAGCAAGAGTATCAGGAGTGATGTTGCCCCAAAAGGAAAGAAAAGGCAAAAGCAATTTAAGGGAGTTTACCTGGTTAGTCAAATCTTCAGTTTCCTCTTCAGCCTCATCATTATCCAAGGCATCATCAATGGCATCCGACATCATTTCAGTCTGCAAGTATGATTCATAGATAACTCATGCAATTGCCAGTCAAGAACCATATGTAAAGCAAATATGAACAACTTTTGAGGTAAAATAATTCAAAAGAGAATGGATGATCTTACAGTCATATCCAATTGTGCTGACTGCCTCTGAAATTCCTGTATCACCTTAGCTTGCTTAGCAGGGGCCATTTGCTGCAAACACAACAAAGTAATTACCAAAAAGTTTTGGTCAAAGGGAAAAAGGATAAAAAGAATTTGTAAAAAGATTACAAAAAGGTCTTAAATGCAATCAATAGAATAGTAAGTCAAAAAAACAAATTTTCTTTGATAAATAAATGCACAGATCATATTAGAACCAAAAAGCAACCTAAGGCAGCCTAAAGCATACATCAGGTATACAAAAGGAGCCCAAAGGGAGGTACAAAGAGATGAAAAAAGAAACCAAAAGGCCAACCCATCAGCCCTCATCTATAACTAACCATGATGTGAATGCACTACCTCATGTTGTAAATTCCTTCAGTTCAAGTTTGTAAGAGTTCAAGCTCGTAAAAGGGTTCAATCATGCAGTGGAAGAATTCAATTTATGTTTACTACATAAAAACAAATATTAGCAAATCAAAGGTAAAAAGTAACAACCTTATTCATGGAAGCCATTGCCTTGCCAGCACCTTTCATGCCAGCTGCAACAGAAGTCTGTGCATGCAATGCCTGCAAACGGTATAAACAGTGCTAAGAACACGCTGCACATGTTTACTGAACTAGGTCCAATTGAAATTAATCGCATAAGAAAATAAGACAAATGAAGAGAGAAGGAAGTTTTGAGAATGCACCTGTGTGTGAGTTGCAATACCTCTCATTTGAGCTCGACTACCTTGTAGATTAGCTATTTGTTGTCGCAGCCTGACTAGTTGACGGGCTAGAATTTTCGTTGCTGCCTGCAGAATGCACAGACAAGGAAATAAAAAGATAAAAAATCTGAAAAGCTTAAGGAATGCAGCAAGAGCATTATTCGTAGCAGTTGGATGCTAGATGAATTGAGACTCAGCGCTAACAATAATCTAGGCAAACTCAAATTTATAACCAACCTCATTTCCTGTCTTAGCAGTTCTCTTTATCTCAGCAACAAGCTTCTTTTCCTGTCATTATGATGAATTTATATTAGATCCAACCCCAAAACTTATAAACAGGGCAGTCACTAGGAAACTGTCAACATACTTCTAATTGCAGTGCCCCGATTTCCTTCTCTATACCTGATGAGTGATAAAAAACCAGAACAAATCATTAGTTTAAATAATGAAAATGTCCAAATCTCAAAACCTAGTTAGAATCGGAAGAGAGAAATCTAGTGTGAATGTTAATAAGTGATTAGTATTGTTCTTCACCTAAAACCTCACTTCTTTAATCCAATGGAATCAGAGGCAAAAAGAATGACATTAATGCTAACACCAATGCAAAAAGGCTCTGGCCTATGCCAATTACACCCAAAAATATTTAAAAACTTAAAACAATAAGATGTCTTTTCCCCAACAAATAATTTAATGCACAAAGATACGTTTAGAAAATAAATTATCAAAATAATTGCAATAAAAACTAACACAATGGATGATCCTCTTTTAAGGAGAAACCAATGTGCTATGTTTCAATTTAATTAAGATAAATTGATAGCCCCAGGACATGAAAAAAGAAAATTTCTTGTCAATGGATACTCATCGGTATTTACAGGCTAAACCATTTTCTGATGAGACCTTCTGACCTCATCAATTTCTGTAAGTTCCAATCAAAAAACAATGTATTAGGGCAAAGATAATTGGTCATCGCTCTACATAAATGAACCATCTATACTGATGTACTAACTTCAGAGTTGTCAATCAGTCAAAAAGACAGGAGAAATAAGCCCACAATCATTCATGGAAGAAATTTACAAACGCTAATTACCAAGCAAACTCCCTACGTATCCACTTTTTTATGTGGGGGCTGGTTGGAATTATTCATAACTTCATTCAATGTTTACGTCTAACACAATGGACTATTTCTCCTGCCCAAAGTTTCTACATAAACCTAAAATCAAACATTTTCCTCAGAAAATAGTTAACTCGTCAGAATGCAGAACCTAATAAGCAACCAGACATGTCAAAGACAGTGGTACATGTAGTTAGAAAAATCCCACATTTTTATAAATAAGATGTCTCCAAAAATCTAATCAGATTCTAAAGTTAAATTTACAGAGTTGTACAGTTCCCTCCCATGTAAATCCATAGCTTACAACACTTTCTTTCAAAATCAAATTACAAATAAAAAAATCCCAAAAGCCCTAGATGACATCAAAAATACAAATAATAATAATTATTATTATTATGATTCTAATGTGATGATAACAATCAAAATTGAGAACTAAAATCAGCAAAGAAACAACAGCATTACCTCTCGTAGCATTGTTCATTTCTCGTTTACTTTCTCGAAGAGCCTCTGCAATTAAATTCAACATCCCAAAAAAAAATGACGATTCGAATTTAAACAATCAAAAAAGTGTTAAAATTGCCATTAATGTAAATCAATCATGGAAAAACAATCGGAACTAAGGCTTCACAGAGTACAACTAAAAAGCGGTGAAGACAAAAAGGATTAGGGTTTGAAGAACCTTTAGCCGTGGGTTTTCTGGAGAAGATATTCATAGCTGAGCGTGATGGGAAGATGATTTGTTTCCGAAGAAGTTTTGAATGATATTCCAAAGAGATTGGAGAATTGAGAGAAGGCACCCAGACGCTTGAGAGTCTTTCTTCTTCAAGGGGTTTTCGGTCTTCTGACTTTTCTCACTCACCTTCCTCTGGTTTTTAGTTTCCCTTGTCAAAATATATCAGTTTCAGCCTTTTTCTTTTTCATTTTCATTTTTATTTTTTATTCTTTAATTTTTTCGAATGCACTTATTTCACTTATTTTCAAGAGTTTTAGGCGGAAATAATTTTTTTTGAAAAAAAAATGATTAAATTAATTTGAAAACCAAACTAATTGCTAAAATAATGCATAATGTCACTGTCATAGACACCGGAATACGAATTCTCAAACGCCACATAACAATCGGACTTAAAATCAAAGCAGCCATTGGCATTATAACGACACGCTTGACAAATGCCGCGATCTACGATAAATCTGGGGACGCTTAAATATCAAATTTATTATAATAAAACTCAAAGAAGTTCGCCGTCCACGACAAATGATATTCGACAATTTATGAATTCCAATTGTCGCTGGCATGACAAATCCAGATTACTTAATTATTTTCGCCTTTAATCTCTAGCTTCCAACTAATTCTAATAATTTTTTTCAAAAAAATTATATCCGTCTAAAATTCTATTTTCAAGATAGTAGACTATCCCACGATTCAAATCTTAGACCCCCACCCTATGCACACTTTAAAGGTGAATGTTCTACCACTTTGAGTTTGAGATGATGGGTCAAGCTTGTGAGTACCATGGCCTTTTAGGCCCAAACCCCCGCTCAATAGCCTAACGCCCGCGCAAGCCCACTGCCTGGCCTGCCTCATTAAGCGGTCCACTATATTAAAACCATGTGTTAACTCCACTGTGACGACGCAAATTCCTAACCCGTTTCAGGATCCCAAGTCCCCACCACTATCTCACCTGATACGAGAAATTTGTTAAGGGAAAATACGCAGCAGATATTTATCCCCGAACTTCCTAATTTCTAATTCCTTTATTTGGAAGGGTAATCATTGATAAGGAAAACACATATTATCCCTAAAAGCGATAATCATCGATAGCTTAAAACTGGATCTTATCCCATATGCGATAATCCCTGATAAAGTAAAAACAGATATTATTCATAAATAAGAACGATTTAACCGAACTCCTATAAACGGGAAGATCCCCACGTAAAAGCAGTATGCAATTCCAACTATCTTAACCTCCTTCTTCTTCTTCCTCCACATTGGTCGACTTAATCATCGTATACGGTCAACACACCGCCGGCCGCCTCAGAAAGGATCACATCGAGCAACCGATGCCCAGACGACCTAAAAATTCAGAACAACACCGAAGGGCCTTCTACGAATCGAACAAAAAGTTTCGCTAACACCGCAAGAGCTTGGCTCCAACGCCATTCAGTAGCCCTCACATCTAAAAGCTCGATCGATCCCCCATTCCACATCCGGGACGGTCCGGCAACGTAATGTCATGCAACCCAACGACCCACGGCTGTAAGATCAATTCTTCCATTAGTGTCAGGGCATGGAGAGAAAGCAAGAGGAACAAACAAGAAAGATGAGGGAGTTGCAAAGTCATGTCAAGGCTCACAATGGAAATAATGACCAAATACTGACTCGACGGAGAAAGTCTACTCAGAACCCGAAGAGGTATTATCAATAAAAGCTTCCTTTAAAGCATTCTATCACTCTTCCAATAGCCCATTTACAAAGTCCCGATGGCGATGAAAGCTAATGATTCCATCCGCCCGACATGGCTAATGCCCACCGCCCAATAATATAAAAAAAAGTCTGGATGGCTTATTGAAAGTGCAAATTCGACCTATTTACCCCAAAGATAGATAATAATATCTAATCGTCAACATTAAAAGTCCTGGATGATTAGTAAAAACGACTGCTCAACCCAAGATAGATAACATCTAATCGTCAACATTAAAAAATGACAGAAAATGACTCCGTCCTACCAAGATATAACATCTAACCGGGGTCAACATTAAAAGCCCGGATGACACAGTAAAATGACTTGTTCGACCCAATATAGATAACATATAACTGGTCAACTTAAAAGCTCGGATGGCGGAGTAAATGACCTATCCGACCCAGTATAGATAACATATAACTGGTCAACTTAAAAGCCCGGATGGCGCAGTAAATGACATATCCGGCCTAGTATAGATAACATCTAACTGGTCAACATTAAAAGCCCGGATGATCGCAGAATGACTCCGCCCGGCCCAAAGATAGATAATATCTAATCGATCAACTTAAGTTCCTGACGACGCAAGAATGATCTATCCTACCAAAGATAGATAACATCTAACCGTCAACTTAAAATCCCGGATGGCGAAGAATGCCCCATCCGCCCGCATGCATAATGCCCACCGCCTAGTACAAAGTCCGGAGTGAAAGTATTGCCTGGTCTCGCCAAAGATTGATGCCCAACCGTTCATTTAATGCCAACCAAGCTCGGGGCCGTCTCGACACTTTCTAATGTCGCATTCGACTCTGGGGCCGTCTGACACTTTCTTAACGCTGCATCCGCACTAAGCCGTTTGGCACTTTCCAAATGCTAGACTTCCGGCTCCAAGTCGTTTGGCAATTTCTTAATGCCGACTTCGACTTGGGTCAACCGCACTTTGCCGCACTTCGACTCGAGCCGGCTTCTAAGAATTCGAACGCCGACGTCCGACTTTGCCGGCCTCGACACTTTCTTAATGCCAAACTTGTGGCTCTAAGCCATCTAATTTCTAAAGTCAACTGGCACTTCTTAATGCCGCATTTCCGGCTCTGCCGTCCGCACTTCCTTATATATTGCCAGACTTCCTACTTTAAGTCGCTTGGCACTTTCGAACGCCGACTTCCGCTCCAAGCCGCCCGCACTTCTTAACGATGTGACCGTTCTAAGCCGCCCGACACTCAATGTCAAACTGGCTCTAAGCCGTTTGGCACTTTCAAAAGACCAGACTTGTGGCTTCAAGCCGTCTAGCACTTTCTTAATGCCAGACTTATGGCTCTAAGCCACGACAATCCCTCTCTAAAAGTCGCTTGACATCTTTTCTTAATGCCGAGACTTCCCACGGTCGCTCCCATAATTTCTAAAAGCCGTCTCGACTTTCTTAATGTTGCACTTCCCATTTAAGCCGCTTGACACTTCTTAACGCCATACTCGCTCTAAGCCGCCTAGCACTTTCAAAAGACCCGTACTATGGGTTTAAAGTCGATGGCACTTTCTTAATGCCAAATATTTGGCTCAAAGCCTTCTGACACTTTCTTAATGCCAAACATCTCTACTCTGTTGTCCGACTCCCACGCGACTTCCGCCTGCCGTCCGCACTTTCCGAATGCTGACTCCGCCCAAGCCGTCTGACACTCTTAATGCCGCACTCCGACTCCAAGCCCCACCGACACTTTCTTAATGCTAGACTTTGTGGCTCCAAGCCATCCGGGCAATTCTAAAAGCCGTATGGCAATTTCTTAATGCCAAAATTCGCTCTGTTGTCTTGCAACTTCCCACGCCGACTTTCGACTCTGCCGCCTTGCACTCTTCCGAATGCCGACTTTCGATTTAAGCCGTCTGACACTCTCTTAATGCCGCATCCATCTAAGTCGTCCTGCACTTTCTTAATGCCACTTGTGGCTCTAAGTCAAGTTTCCAGCAATTTCTAAAAAGCCGTCCTGACACTTCTTAATTCCAGACTTCTGGCTCTAAGCCGCCTAACACTTCCTTAATGCCGATCCGCCCAAGCCATCCGGGACACTTTCTTAATGTCGACTTTGGCTCTAAGTCACCGACACTCTAATGCCGACTGACTCTAAGCCGTCTAGCAATTTCTAAAAGCCGTTTTACACTTTCTTAATGCCAAACTTTCTGGGCCATGTCGCTTCACACTTCCTTAATGCCGACTCGCTTTAGCCTGCCTGCACCCTTCCGAATGCCGACTCCTACCCAAGCCATTTGACTCTCTTAATGCCGCACTTTGGCTCTAAGTCGCCCTGACGTTCCTAATGCCGCATCAAGCTTTAAGTCACCTGACACTTTCAAAGGCCAGATTGCGGGCGTCGGGTCTCGACACTTTCTTAATGCCAGACTTTCTACTTCAAGCCATTCGCACTTCCTTAATGCCGTGACTTTTGGCTCTGCCACCCGACACTTTCTTAATGTCGACTAATTTGCCGCCTTGCACTTTCTTAATGGCAAACTTCTGGCTCTAAGCCGTTTGGCACTTTCAAAAAACCAGATTGTGGCTCTAAGTCACGGGCACTTGTAAAAGACCGCACTTTAGACTCCCAGTTTCCATCGACGACTGTTTAAACACGCTATCGACCCTCGATCCATGCCTTCTTTCTTCACCTCACTGAGGTAGCCTGTGAGTATTGTTCCCTCAAAGGTGACTGATAAGGCCGGATGAAGCTAACTAAGGCCCCTTTAATGATCCTTGACGAGGCCTCGCCGACCCCGCCGAAGGTTCCACTGGCATCGACTTCAAGATCAAAGAAGAACAAAATGTTCACCCCCAACGACCTCTCCTGGCAACGGACGGGGTATGACGGGGGCTATGTAAGGAAAGGGGCTGGAGCCTAACTCCTGCGAGTTCTTCATTGACAAGAGGAGCTCGCTACGCTCCCTCTCAGTGATCTCGAGCAATCGACTAATGTTGAGAAACATGCGGTTCACACGTGCTTTATATCCAAACACACATTCAATGCAGTAATACATTAATTCCCTCCCAGCCTCTTCCAACTTTCTCCACTGAGGTTTAAAAGCACCTGTATTTTTCCTTAAACTAAGAAGCACATCTTCAGCCAGAAAAAGGGGGCATTGTGAGTACCACATCCTTTAAGCCTGCACTATTCAATAGGCCCTAGCGCTCTCAAGAAGCCCATTGCTTGACCCGCCTCATGAAGCGGCCCACTATATTAAAACCATACAGGAACCCACCAGACGGTGCAGTCTTAGAACTCGTTTGGTATCCCGAGTCCCCCCAGTCGGCCATCTCACCGCATATGAGAAATTTGTTATGGGAAAATACGCAGCAGATATTTCATCCCCTAACTTCCTAATTTCAAATCCTTATTCTAAGGGTAATCCTCGAGGCGAAAAACAAATATTATCCATTAAAAGCGATAATCCTCGATAAGGAAAACCCATCTTATCCCATAAAAGGATAATCCTTGGATAAGGAAAATGATATTATTCCTAAAATAAGAATGGAGATTGGGGAACCGAACCTATAAATCGGGAAGATCCCTCCGTAAAAGGTACTTAAATTCCAACTATCTTAACCCTACTTCTTCTTCCTCTCCACATCACGACTTTAATCATCTGAGATAAATGACACACAACGCAGTCGCCCTTGCGTGTTCATCATACGTACCACGCCTGGCATCGACCAAAAATTAAGAACAAAGCTAATCTTTTTTATTTATTTTTTCTCTTTGAGTGTTGATATTAAAATTAAAGAAAAAAAAATTGAAAGATAAATTTGATTAAAATTTTAAAGGGACAAATCCCTTACAAGATATGAATCCACAAAATGTTTGCAAATTTAACAATTTTCTTTAAAATCCAAAAAAAATGTAAAAAAATCTATTTTTGGATAAAAAGAATATATTTTTGACAAAATGCTCATAATTTAGTTATAATACGGTGATGAGACTTTGTCTAAAAAACCGGGGGATGGGACAAAGTACCAAAGGATGGGACAAAGTACCAAAGGATTTAGCTATGATGTAGGATTTATCTTTACACTTTTGGAGATATTTTTGCCAACAATATGGTATTTTCAATGTTACTTTTGTAATAGATTAGTTTTTCAAATGATTTTTTGATTTTTTCCTTTTAATCCAAGGGTTGAAAACCTAATTTTGGAAACTTGATTATTCATCAATTTTTTTGCCTGATTTTAACAAAAAATTTCTTTTTTTTTTTTGCAAAAATAATCCCTTATTTTAAGAAACAATGTAAATATATGAAATAGAGAAGGGCTTTTTGTCTAAAATTGGTTATTTTTCAAGAAATGTTTTTTTTTTGAGAAAACATGTGGAAGGTTAGATTCATAAATTTAGAATTATTTGATGTCTTTTAACCAAATATTTATCAACCCAATTTTTTAAAAAATTACAAGAGTGACCTCTTGCAAAAGTAACATTGAAATGATATAATTTTACAAAATCTATACAAAAAAAAAAAAACTTGTAAATGTGAAATCGTAATTACAAATGTTTTTTTACTAAACATTTAGAAAGATATTTGAGATTAAGAATTAATGGGTACATGAGATATCAATTTAATAATTTAAAGTAATTTATTAATTTAATTCATTGAAAATATTGATTTATATCTTTAGAAATGTCATTTTGTTCAAGGAATTTATGACCCAATTAAGGCTCTATTTAGCTCAGCTGATAACTGATAACTAATGTCGGTATTTGATAGTTGATAGCTGATAGCTGGTAGCTAATGATAAATTAGTGCTTGATAAAGTAACTAATAGTTGGTAATTGATTGAAGGTAAATTTTACTACATAGACATGATAGATAAATATAAAACAATGCACACAAATAAAACCATACAAATACACAAGTAAAGACCAAAGTGAGATTCTCGAATTTTGTTGGAGAAAAATAAAATAAGACCACACCCTCCATAAGTCAAAATAATATTTCTTTTCCTATCATAATCACAAACTTTGTTCACCTTTTGTTTAATTTCGATTCCCCCTATATTTTCATCATACCAAAATATTAATAAAAACTAAAATACAATAAAAACTCTAACCTCATCTCTAACAAATTGTTTTTTAAATAATCAAATATCTATTATTTTTTTTTAATATGATGTTATATATTAATAATCAGGCCATTAAGCTAAGAACAATTTATTAAATATATATTATGATAGATAAAATTAATTGTAATATTTAAGTTTTTCATATTTGTTTTTTTTTATTAATGCCCTAGTTATGTTGTGTTATTAATGACAAATATTTAAAAATTATCTCAAGATCTAAATATTTATGAGTGTCTTTTTATAAAGTAACAAATAGAAATATAAATTGTCTAGAAAAAATATATTGGTATTTTAGATTCAAATATTTGATGGTCAAATTTCTATAAAGATGTTACAAATATTAGTTATAAAGATTATTATGGTTCTCGTTTCAATCATTTATGCAAGATTCTCGTTCTTTATTCTTCATTCACACAAAATAATAATAATAATTTAATTTAAATCACTAAGTAAATTAAGTATGTATGGTAAAAATTAAAATGATTTAATGGTATGGCTTGAAAGTAAAAAACGACTTTAAGTAATAATTAAAAATGGTTGGCTTATTTTTTAAGTTCAAATCCTTATTTTACTTTTTTTTTAATTATTCTCATTTGTCATATTATTATTTATATCCAGACACCCTTTAATTACTCGATAATCTTTCGCAGTAATCAACATCATATTTCATATTTACAATTAATTTGATAATTTAAGTTAATTTTATCATACAACCTTAATAGTTAAAATAATAATCAAATAATAAATTTTAAGTTTTTTTTTTTGAAAAGAATAATTAGTTTTAAGTTAACAAACTTAACTTAAGTATAATTTATTTTTAATCATTAAGTAAGAAGTATTAAGTTTTATTAGACATCCCATATTAAGCATAATGACTTAATACTTAAAATTTGTTTTTATTTTAAATTATAATATTAATTAATTTTATCAAACACAAATCATATTAAGTCACTAACTTAATTTGCTAAACATTCTCATAAGTTAATTTATTTAATTTATAGTTTTTTTTACATATTTATTTAATTTATAGTTAAAAATTTATTTGCTTTTCCATTTAATTTATATTCAATGGGTTTACTTCCTATTGTTTTATCATCATCAACCATGTCCTTTTTCCTTTTTTTCTTTTGAATGAATTGTATAAAAGGACACCTTTTCGTTCCATCTTTAATGTTAAAAAATTATTTTTCTCCTTCACTGAATTTTTATTGATTATTTTTTTATGGATGCTTCTAAAAAAACGAGTTAGTGAAAGAATGAAAGAGAGATTGTTTCGGATTGGAATATAAAGTTGGGAGAAAGAGTAATAAAGAATGAAAAATGATGTTTGTTTTTTTTTTTTGTCAAAAACCATGATTTGTCATGAACCCATGTATATACGGAAGATGCCTTTAAACCATAACATACTCAGACTAATCCCCATAAGACCTAGGAGAGACCATAAGGACGATAAAGCTCAACCACAAAACACAACTGTATTTATAGGGCTTAACTCGAGGTCATTGGTTAAGTTAAGAGAAATCCCAACCATCTTCACCTACATGTTTGGTGGTGAAAATGAAGTTTTTTAATTCATGCTTTATATTTGATTAATAATATATATTATAATTGTCCTTGAGGTTCGGCTTAAGTGATATAGGGTTGTATGTTGTTTCGTACCGCGCAAAGGGTGAGAGGTGAAGGTCCATATATAGGGTTGTTGTGGTGACTTTTGAATTTCACACGAAACATATAAAATACAAGCGCAAGCGTGCGCTAGAAATTAAAGTGTTTCCAAATCGAATGACTCAGACATCAAACTTAATCGGGCTATGTGTGTTCCTTAGTTCCCTTTGATGTTTCCTCATAATCAAAGTGGAAAACGTTGTATGAATGGACATATTGCAAGAATTAATTGCTGAAGAAAAGTGTTAGATTTCCTTAAGAATGAATGAAATAACACGGTGCTGAAAGTTAACAAACTTGAATAAGACTTGCAACCATAATGATTGAATTGCTGAAGTAAATATTGGATTTCACTGTGAAAACAGTATTGTGTTGGAATATTGATAAAAACTTGAATAGAACTTGCAACCAGGATGTAGGAATTGTTGGGACTTTGGAATCCACAAAACCCATAATCGAATGAAAAGTGTGTCCCACATCGAATAGAAACAAGATGGGAGATGGGTTTAAATAGTTGAGCCTCTCACCCAAGCCAGCCCAGCAGCACCCCACTTTTGTGGAAGCGGAGCGACTCACGCTTGCTCGGCTGGTTTCCCACGCGCGCCACACGTACGACTCGGTTCGGGTTCGGGTCCACCCTCTATCGGTTTCTATTTTTCGAACAAACACGTTGTTTAGATCATATTTTTTCGAACAAACATGTCTGTTCGTGGAGACACTTCATATATATACTCCCGCTTTTCCCAAATTTTTTTTAAAACAAAATTCTCACTTCACTTCATCATCATTATCACGATTGTTCTGCAAACAATTGAGTTTGTCTGAAAGCCCTCCGACCACGTGCATCGCTTCGAGGAACGGCGTCCGTTTCATCGCGAGATGATTGTCCACTATCCTCGGTAATCGATCGAGGCCAAATTCGTCTTAAGGACACGACGTTATTTCGTTGGGCTTGGATCAACATTCTGATTGTTTGTTTGTACTGCTGCTTTTAGGTTTGTTTCCTTGACATTTTAGTTTCTATTTCTAATATACGAACATCACGACTACAGGAATTGCTATAGAAAATATTGGATTTCACTACGAATGAATGAAATAACACTACTGGAAATTTGCCAAAAACTTGGCTAACAACAGGAATTAGAATGCTGAAATTGCTGAAAGCTTGTTGAAAAGCTAGGATTTGCTAAAGTAGATTGACATTGAGTCAATTGATTTGTTGAGTTGTTGATTGATTAATTGATTGGTTGGTCGTCCCTTTTGATTCCCTCTTTTGCTCATTTTATATACATAGACAACTTGTTGCCTAAGTCTCCATTTCTCCACTATCTCCACTTTTTGAAGTAACTATGCATGTCTTCCATTAAGGAAGCTTATTCCTCAAGACCTCACCCATGTCTCCATTATGGAGGTTTTATCCTCAAGAATTCTTCCACGTCTCCATCATCGAGACTTGTTCCTTAAGAATATTCCACATCAGCACATAACTGTCTCAGTTTTGATATTTGATAAAAGCTTCGTTTGACTTACTAAAATTTCAAAATTTTCATAAATACCCCTAGAATTCTTATATGAGCTTATACCAATGGATCTGGGCCCCTTTCTACAGGGACTTTTATTCATGGGCTTGGGCTTAGGCCTAAACCATTATGGATTAGGCAAAATTTCAATTTGGGTGCAAACAATTGCTCCCTGCATACATTATGGCCCATGGGCCAAATTGTATGTATTAAAGCTTCAAAAAATATTCCTCTTGGCTTATTTCCAACTATGAGATCAAAAATTAAACTTTTGGCCCATGATGTGGAGTTCCAAAGGCAAGAACGAAGCAAGTCGAATCAAATAAAGAAGCAATTGTTGATTTACCAAGAAAAAGTTCCTGCCATCATCAAGTTTAAACCTCCAACTTTTGTTCTTCCTCCACCAAAGAATATTGTCCCTCAAAAGAATAACCATTCAACTTTTTATCTAAGCAACTTAGGATCACCTTCTTTCCTTCTCAAAAAGAATTTATTTTCACTTTTTAAAACAACCCCCACTTGTTTGGAGAAATGAGACTTTTTTAATTTACCCTTTTAATTTTCTTCTTCCTCCCTTCAAGTCGTCACCATCTCTTCTATCGTCGGAACTTCTATCGTCACCGCCACCGCTGCAACTATCATCCGCAACACCACCGTTGCAAACGCTACTGAGGTTGTTTCTGGGATTGGAGAAGCTGAAGATCGAGTCGTTGTTGCCTTCTCCGAAAATCTATGTTTTGTCAATCGAACTGTCGTCGCCATCAAAGAATTCGTCGTAGCGACTGCTACTTGTCGATCGACCGGAGCCGCCACTGGAAAAAGAATCGGCTTCGCCCTTTAGGGCGACGCTGCTCTTCTTATGTCAAATGTTTCTGCCACTAAAGCCAACACCAACGCTATCACTCGACCGTCGACCGAAGCCTTCGTCCCCTGCCTTTCGTTGTCACAGTTCCAGCTTTCGTCATCGGTGCTCAAGGATTTGATTTTCCTCTTATATCTGTTGCAGTTTGTCCGTTCATTGTTTGCATAGAAGAAAGAGTTGTTGTCGATAAGTAAAAACCAAATCTTTTCTACTTTTCTTGATAACGAGTTTCTTGATTTCGAATTTCTTATTGAAGAAACCTATTTTGGATGATTTCCCAACTTTCTTTGATACCAAAAAATCGAAACTTTGCCTCGATGACACTCAAAACTTTTCCTAAATGCATTTTTTTTCCCAAAAATAACCTTCAATTCACTATCAAAACAATTCTTTGATGTTGTTCAGCTGTTTTCGAATATTTTCTTGAGTGTAGAACTTGAAAAGATCCATGATTACACCTTTGAAAAAATTATCTAGAGTCGTTGCTATTTTGAACATTTTCCGAGGCGTATATTTTGAAAATAATCATGAGTACACTTTTTGAAAAAAAATTATTTGAAACTTTTCGGCTTGTTTCGAAAATTTCCTTGAGTGTAGACTTTGAAAAGAGTCATGAATACACCTTCAAAAAATTCTTTGAAGCTGTTTGACTATTTTCGAAGGTTTTCTTAAGTGTAGAACTTGAAAAGATCCATGACTACACCTTTGAAAAAAAATTCTCTGGAGCCGTTTAGCTATTTCGAACCTTGCCCGGGGTGTATATTTTGAAAATAATCATGAGTACACCCTTCAAAAAAATTCTTTGAAGCTGTTCGGCTTGTTTCAAATTTTTTCTAGAGTATAGACTCTGAAAAGAGTCATAAATACACCTTCAAAAAAATTCTTTGAGGTTGTTTGGTTGTTTCAAACACTTTCTGGGGTGTACATTACGAAAAATAATCATGAATACACCTTCAAAAAAATTCTTTGAAGTCGTTCGACTTGTTTCGAAAATTTTCTTAGGTGCAGACTTTGAAAAATAACCTAGAGTCGTTTTCGAAGATTTTCTTGAGTGTAGAACTTGAAAAGATCCATGATGACACATTCGAAAAAATTATTAAGAGCCGTTTGGCTATTTTGAATATTTTTTGAGGTGTATATTTTAAAATAATCATGAGTACACATTTCAAAAAAATTCTTTGAAACTTTTCGGCTTGTTTCAAAATTTCTTGAGTGTAGACTCTAAAAAGAGTTATGAATACATCTTCAAAAAATTCTTTGAAGCTGTTTAGCTATTTTGAACTTGAGTGTAGAACTTGAAAAGATCCATGACTACACCTTTGAAAAAAATTCTCTGGAGCCGTTTAGCTATTTTGAACCTTGCTCGGGGTGTATATATTTAAAATAATCAAGAGTACACCCTTCGAAAAATTATTTGAGGCTGTTCGGCTTGTTTCGAAATTATTTTTGAGTATAGACTCTGAAAAGAGTCATAAATACACATTCAAAAAAAATTCTTTGAAATCGTTTAGTTGTTTCAAACACTTTTTGGGGTGTATATTACGAAAAATAATCATGAATACACCTTCGAAAAAAATTCTTAAAGCCGTTCGACTTGTTTCAAAAATTTTCTTAGGTGCAGACTTTGAAAAGAGTCATGAATGCATCTTCGAAAAAAAAAAATTCTTTGAAATTGTTTGGCTATTTTCGAAAATTTTATGCGTACATATTGAATGATTTTTGATAACCTTGGGTTGAGTGACCTTTCACCTAAACTTGATATTTTTCTTTGACAGATTGTAGGTCGTACATTGCCAAAGAATTTCTCTTTGTCTATTGACAGAAACAACTTAAAGGTAGCTCTCTGCTAGATAGATTTTTTGCTATGTTGCACATTTTTCGGCCTTGCAACCTGAGATTTAAACCTTTGTCAAAAGTGTAACTTTCTTGTGTTTGTTTCTTTAGGAGCTTCTTGTGCAGGTTCTATGACTTCCAACTCAGCTCCATCTTCATCGAGGTAATCCAAATCTGTGCTATCTCTGACATCATTTTTTTCTTTACTATTCTATTCTTCCTCCTTTACCTGGGCCAAAGTTCACACATTCTCTTGGAGGAGCATCTTCTTCTACACCTAGTTTCCCTATCCCATTGAGATCAGTGATGAGTCTTAAACTCATCTATTTTTAATCAATTTTTCTGGCTTACTTTTAGTATATTCAGATATGTTTTAATGCTAAATTATGGATTATTACCAACTTTGTGTTTTGCAGGCTTTAATTCAACAAGGAGAAAATTTCAGCAAGAAAGAAGAGAAAAAGAGCAATTGCAATAGT
Organism: Tetrastigma voinierianum; assembly: GCA_016808115.1. Classification (NCBI taxonomy): domain Eukaryota; kingdom Viridiplantae; phylum Streptophyta; class Magnoliopsida; order Vitales; family Vitaceae; genus Tetrastigma; species Tetrastigma voinierianum. The sequence continues at coordinate 1,856,335 of JAEQBH010000529.1, read as the reverse complement.
CTATGTCGCGACAACGTCCAAGCAAATGGCTAAGGAAATCTATCACGATAATATTTCCTCTGTCACAACATAAAGGACTGAATATAGAAGAAGAGTTACGGTCGCGACAGCAGAGGTCACGTAATATGTGGGAAGAATGTAACAAGTCAGCTTGAGACAAAGAAAGTTGATGTCGCGGCTGTTGCCTGGCTCAACTAGATGTCAACACTAAGAAGAACTCCGTCATGGCATAAAGGTCTTATCGACATTGGAAACAGGAAGAAAGCATAAATTCTTTTCGCGATAAGGTATTTTATTTCGAGACAAGAAATTAAAGAGCAACACAAGAAGAATCGCGATTAATCTTCTTCCGTCGTTATTAATCGACTATCGTAACTCGAAAAGCCCTGGCTGAGACATAAAGAATAAGCAGAAGAAAGACCTATCTCACGACAAGGCAATCTATGTCGCAACACTGTATGAAGAAGTTTTGTCGCAACAAGGTAATGAATGTCACGACACTGAAAGACAAGATTTCTGGTCCTGACAGAGAAACAAAGTCGCGACAACTAATGCTGACTTAGTGAATTGATCTGGTTGCAACAAAAGAGTTCAATGTTGCAACATACTTCAAGCTGAAGAGAAGGCTCAATGTCACGACAGGGATATTAAGGTCGCGACACATAAATAAGCTTAATGCAGATAAACAAGGTCGCGACAGGTTTTTCTATGTCGCGAAAAAGATTCCAACACAAGAGTTATAGGCTCCGCCGCGATATAATGAGCTTAATACAAAAGCTTTCATTACCACATAATGTGATCAAACATAAAAAGCATCTACAACACAAAGAGACTACGCAACGGCCGCACAAGAAATCAGGTTATGGCGACAAACTCCGTCGCGGCGCACTTTTTGGTCAGCGACAGAATGTCGACAATACAAGAAACGCTTGTCGTAGTAAGAACCAATGAATGTCACGCGACATAAAAACTGGTCGCGATTAATAAATTCCAGAAGAAGCTGCACATAAACAATGTCGCAACACAATTGTCAATGTCGCAACTCAACTGTTCCAGTAAACACACATAAGATTGTTGTGACATAAATGGATAGAATGACAGACCCTGCAGGATAAAGTGTTAAAGAGCCAAAGAAAGATCCGGCCGTGATGTAGAAATCCTCAGAAGTGATGTAATAAAATATGCTGAAGAAACAAATACTATCGCAACCAAGGAAACTTTGTCGCGACTCAATCCAAGAAGGATGCACAAGGAGTAGGTTGTGACATACTACTGAATGCTGCAACAGAGACCTGCAACAAAGAATTAAAACTCTGTCGCAACAACACTTTCAGGTCGCAACCGAGATTGCAATATGGGCCAAAATTTTGGGGATTCACAATGTAACCTCGAATTTAGGGCCCAAACTTCTGGGGCTCTATAAATAGAAACATTTGAGGAAAGTGAGGCAATGGCCGCTGGAAAACTGCATCCGGGGAGCCGAGGACTCTTTCAGTATTATATTTTTCTTTTATTTTTTTATTTTCTTTCCTTCGTCGATTAGAATTAGCGTAGGATTTCAATTTGTTTACTGGACTTGAAACAATGAATTGTTTAGAAGTTGTGAAGTCGTGTTATTTCACAAAAAATCAATTCCGACATCAAGCCAATCTAATGAAGTTCGTAGGAAAAGTCAAATTTATTTCTTTTCGGGCCATCATGCTACATTGGAAATTTCCTGACAAGATTTCGTTTATTACACCCGCCTGAACATAACTTTCGCTGGGAAAGATCTGATGTTAGTTATGGTCTTTCCTGCACAATTAGAAATAGATTTCTTGGATTGAGAATTTTGAATTTATTTGAGTGATGTTGTTTATAAAGTGAATTGTTCCTAACATTAGTAACTTATACCCAATTACAGACCGTTGTCCGTCTGATTTCCGTGAGGCCTCCGAGTGACATGAAGTTGAGATTCCTCGAGAGCAATGGATGGCTACGTAGGGGGTATGCTAGACTAATATTAGTGAACTAATGAGCTTTGGAAGATTACTTAGATAAATCATCAATTTACTCATGGTTTGAGAATTAGTTGAAGGATCTATCAATTTAATCAATTAGATATTTCTCCTTGGTCTTGAGGAATGATCTTGATCCTATGTTAGCTTTGATCTAATCAAGGAGAGAGAGAACTCTTTAAGATCTCAAGACGACATCATTGTCTCAGAGAAATCTAGCAACAATACTCGCCTCGGGAAGCAAGAAATCTATAGTCATAAGAAATGGGTATGAAGTATTGGAAAAGAAAAATACCCAGATCTTGTAAAGAAGATCTGATTACAAGTAATTGGTTATACATATGTTTTAGAAATGAACATGATTCTCTAATCAGTGAAATGTATGGTTAAGGGAGAAATCCAAACTATACTACCTTGCCTCTTTGACAAATTCAAATTCTAATTCATGATAGAATAGAATTAGATTATGTGGCAGGAATTGATAATTTCACAAAGAATGAATCCCAAATTGGCCTACTTCCCAAGACAATTTAGTTCAATCCAGCTTTAGATCTGTGGAATTTTATTTTATTTTAATATTTTTTCTTTATTTAAAGATATAGAAATTTAGATAGTGAAATTCTCAATTAGGTTTTGAAAATGTTATGAAATGGGAGGTTCAATAGTGTGGAATTTCGAATAGTCGGGGGTAGTTGAACTTAATTTCTTTATCTCCCATGGTAACGATATTCCACTTATAGGTCCACTTTTATTACTGTAATGATTCAGGTACTTCGTAGTGATATGACTCAAACTAAATTTTTAATAAAATCATTGACAAACCATTTTTATTATGAGTACATGTTCTATTCATCAACAAGTTTCGTGCCTTTATTGGTGGATTACACAACCCTGCAAGAGTAGTGAATTTTATCTATATACAATGCAAAGGTCATATCAGTTTTGGCTTACTGCCAAGGATCAAAGGAATTTAAAAATCAATATTCTGACAAAGAGAAATGCTAATTTTGATATTTTTCTTTTGTTTACAGAATTCTTAAAATAACAAAAACAATTTTAACAGCAATGGCTGAATAAGCCACTGATATTTTTGGAAGCCTAAACAGATATATAATTTTTGATATCATTGACTCCATTTGATCTCAGTGTGTTTATACTTTCAAGAAGAATTTAATGCATAGAAGACCAGAAGCAGATCTGCTGCCTCTAGATACTGAAATTGAAAGAACCCTGAAGAATCTGAGGAAAGTTACCAGTGCAGAGTCCATAAATATGGCAAATCAGAGAGAAAGATTACAGGCTATTCCAGAAGAAGAAGAAGAAGTAGAGAGACCTCAAAGGCCTAACACTATGGAGGAATTTTGGAGGCCTATTATCCAAGAGGAGTACTCACAAGATACAACCTCCCATCGGCAACAATTTCAGCTAAAGCCACTCTTGATTACTATGGGAAAAGAAGATCAATTCACAGCCACCCTTCAAGATCCTAATGAGCACCTGGGGAGATTCATGAAAATGACAAACATGGTCAAGTCGTAACGGGTGAGAATCGCATGTAATCAAGCTTCAACTCTTCCCATTTTCATCGAGGTGACGCGGGCAGTTGTTTGTCACCCCACCGCCAAAGTGGGACTGAACACTGGGAAGAACTGGTGGAGGCATACATGAGTAGATTTTTCCCTCTAGCTCTCACTGCTGATAGAAGAAGAGAAATAATTGTCTTTAAGCAGGGGGAAGATGAGAGTCTCTACGTTGCATGGGAGAGATTCAAAATATTGCTGAAAAGATGTCCTATGCATGGAATAGATCTAACCACTCAAATGGATATTTTCTATCATGCCATGAATTATGCCTCCAAGGATATAATTGATGCATCCTACTGTGGAGCTATTAAAAGAAGAAGTGTAGAGGAGGCAGGGGAACTGATTGAAGACCTTGCCAAATGCAACTATAAGGCTCCATCTGAAGCTTCAGGGAGCAGCAACAAGTTGAAAGGAAATGGTCTTGTTGGGCTTGATAGAATGACAGTTATAGAAGCAAAGTTGGAAGTAGTATTGACCAAACTAGGAAGCAATGAAAGAAGAATGCACACTGCATATGAAGTGGGGGCAGTAGAAGAAAGAATGAGAAGAAGTGTTGAGGGACTTGTCGAAGAAGAGCCCTACCAAGTTGAGGAGACCAAGTATATGAAGGAGTAAAGAAGTAATCACTTCAAGCCTAACCCCAACTTGCCAACACACTATACACCAAAGATCGAGGAAACTATGAAAACTTTTCAAATGTGGAGGAGCACAGGAGGGCCCTGTAGACCTCGACAAATTACGTTAGTTTATGCTTAGCCCAGTTCCAAGAACAACAAAGAACAAAGTGGACAAAGAGGAGAGCACGTATCGAAAAGGACTCAATCCTTTGAAGATCAGATGCTTCATTTCATGTTAGAAAACAAAAGGATTTTGAATCTGCATGAAAAGAAATTTTCTGACCTTGAAAACTTCCAAGCAAATACAGCTGTGTTTCAAACAAACACTAATGCCTCTTTGAAGAATCTAGAAACACGATCGATAGGCCGGCTCAAGACGGCATCGTATGGGTTTCCAAGGATTCATTTCCAAGTGACACTAGAAAGAATCCGAAGGACTGTATGACAGTAATTATGAGAAGTGGCAGAGAGCTAGATGAAAGTAGAGTTGAAAAGAGGAACAATGAGGAAGAGAAACGATCAGAAATAGGAAAGGAATGGAGCAAACACGCTTTAGGAACTATCGAGAAAAAGAAAACAAATATAAATGCAAACTCGATCAATGTGTGGAAAGAAGGAAGAAGTTAAAGCTACAATCCCCCTGGCCCATTCCCTTAAAGACTGCTAGCAAAGCTAGAGGAGCAAAGCCTAAATTCTTAAACATGTTTATATGAAGATAGAGATCAACATCTCCTTCTCTCGAGGCATTAACTCAGACATGCCTCGCATGAAAAAATTTCATTTAAAGCATATATTGAGCAAAAAGATAAGATTAATGAGGAAGGGATAGTGAGCCCAATAAAGAACTCCGTAGTGTAGTGATTCAAGACCTTACTGCAGAGAAAAAGGCGTGGATCCGTGCACTTCACTATGCTCCTGCAAAATCGGGAGGCCGACATGGGAAAAGCATCAGGTGATTCTGAGCCGCGATCAACTCGATGCCTCCGTCTGTTGCTCAAAGATTGTCTGGGGAGCTCACTCCCACAACCATGACTCTCAGATGGCAGACATGACATTGGCTCATCCTAAGGCATCCTGAAGATGTGGCCGATCAAGGTGGGGAAATTAGCTTTTCCAATGGACTTCAGGGTCATTAATACGGGAGAAGACAAACGCCCATCACGTTAGGAAGACCATTCTTAGCAAATGTGGTCAAGAGATCGATTGATGTGAAAAAGAGGAATTGACTCTCATGGTCGGGAGAAGAAGCAAGCAGCACTTCAATCTCAATCACGCTTGAAAACAACCGTAACCTCAAGAGTGCCGACCGTGAAATCAGAATAAAAAAAGTTTCGTCAATGTGAATGCACTCACCGATCAGAATTTTCGTAATTCAAATGAATGAGAATGAGATGAATTTCCAATATCTCGAGCATCTTGAAGTTGAAATCGAATTCAAATTTTAAATTAAAAGATTCAAAGATTGAGAAATCTCAAGTAGAAAAGTCCAGTTAGCTTATGAAGAAAAAGTCAAGTAAGAAAACAAAAGCCTCGTAGGGTTTAATACTGGGCGAATTGCCTAAACATTTGAAGCATGCCTTTTGCAACCAAAAGGAGCCGCTTATCATTTCGCTTGGATTAACTAGGTCGAAGAGCAAAAACCGATGGAGACTCTCAGTAAATATAAAGAAGCAATAGCTTGGTCTATAGAAGATTCAAAGGAATCGCCCTCAACTGTGACATGCATAAGATCCCTGGAAGAGAATGCTAGAACTTCAGAACATTAGAGGAGTGCGTAATCCAAGAATGAAAGAAGTAGTCGAAAAGAAGTAGTTGTGGTGCTATTAGAAGTGCTAAAATGGCTAAATCCGTGCTTTATATATGCAATCTCGCATACCCCCGGGTGAGCCAAGATAATGGTTCCAAAGAAGGGAGGATTCACTATGATCAGGAATGAGAAGAATGAATTGATTCCTATAAGAATCGCGGATGTGATGGAGAGTGTGTATAGACTACTAGGAAACTCAACATCATACCGTAGTGCGACCATTAGCCTCTTCTACCTTCATTGACCAAATGTCGGGATGCTAGCAAGGCACTCCCATTAACGCTGGATGGATATTCGTTATAACCGTATTGCAATACCTGCAGGATCGTGAGAAATCAACATTTACAGCCCTTGCATGACACCTTTCGCTTCTGTGGCTGATGCCATTCGATTATGTAATGTTCCCGCCACCTTCAAAGATATATGATGTCTATATTTTCCGACTTGGTGGAAGAGGTTATGGGAAGTTCATGGATGAATTTCCAAGATATGATCCGCGCTTTTGAAGATTGTCTGAGAAACTTAGAAACAGTACTTCAGAGGTGCCAAGATAAAAATCTAGCTTTAAACTGGGAAAAATGTCATTTCATGGTAACTGAAGGTATTGTGAAGGATCCCGACCCGGATTAACCTCATGAACCCGAGGGGACCTCCCGGCACTCCAATGGATATAGAAACTTTTCCTTAAATCACAAATAAAAATCCATGGAGCGAACCCTTACAATCTTTAAATATATCTTTAGAAAATAATGCGGAAGCCGGCGATAAATTTTTTTTTTTCTTTTCTTTTCTTTTGTTTTTCAAACACTCTGGATTTTTCAGAAAATTCATGTAGTTTCCTCTGCTTTTCTGACTTTCCCAAATTTACAAACCCGATAAAAGCATTTAAAACACTTATAAACTTCAATTTTATATTTCCATATTAGGACTTCTCGTCCACAACCCAATTAACACAATAATATACATATACATATACATTTGTTTACTTCAAATCATCAAAACATTCAAACCCCTCTTAAATTCCATGCAATATTTTTATCAAAGCATTCTAAGCCGAGTTCGACTTAAGTCGACCGCCTACGTATTCGCCCACCGAGGATCAAAGCCCACGAGTTCCTTTTCAACTTTATACATATACATATATGCATAACAAAATATTCAACATGAACAATATGCAAAATTATATATACAATGAAATCAGCGCCTCGCTCCCATCAATGGCTCGACTCACCGCACAGAGTGACCTCTATCAAGACTGCCTGGTCCCCGAAAATGTTTTTGAAACATATAGAAAAGAATGAGCTGTGCGATTCCAAGTGAGTGTACATTTTCATTAAAATAACATTTTCAGTATATACCAAAATAATACATACTTATACAATTAAAATTCATTTATACCTTAAACATTTATGCCTTAAACTTTCTTTCAATAAATACTTATGCATTTAAATCCATTTATGCTTTAAACATTCTGTATCAGTAAACTTTATTTATTTCTTTCTTTCTTTCTTTCTTCTTCTTCTTCTTTCCGATGGAACCCAGCAGAATAAACACACCGACCGCTCTCGAGACCGACGTGTGAGGGGATACACATGCCCAGCGCCATAACCACTACTGCTGGAGAAACTCACGCTGTGCTAGGGTTCCAAACATAGCACTTTATCACGTTGTAAGGATATTACTCTTAGACACCTATTTCCCTCCCTCGCTAGTAACCCATAACTTTACCCTCTAAATCCTTACACGCTTAAAGACTTCGGGGCCGATATCGCTATAACAGCCATAGTGTGTTTAGTAGAACCATCAAGTAGAAACATTTCTTCAAAATACATTTATAAATACATTTAAATCCTTTACTTTATCATTAAAACACATATGCATTCTTAAACATTTTTAAACTTTCATAATACCTTAACATATGCATACATATTTAATACACATATAAATATATGCATTTGATGCAAGATAAAACAATGCAAGATAAAACATTTCATATGCCTTAACATTTACATAAAATTTACATTAAACTTCTTCAGTTTAACATTAAAACCATCTCACTTTTAAAAACTCACTCTCAAAATATCATTTTCACTCACGCCACCGTCAATCCCGCCAGCCCGCCGAATTCCCTGCTTCCTGGTCCGTGTCCTTCCACCCTTTTCAAGAAAACCACAACTATACATAAATCATAACTTCCATTTTAATCCACTATACATTCATTTAACGCCTAAACGAACAAATTACTCCTGCGCACTAAAAACCCCATTCATTTTCTGCAATAACCTTTCCAATAACAACACTCTATGTAATTTTACGACTAAAAAATTATTCAAACGGTCTTCAAAATTTATGAAACTCTCCAGATCAGTCCTTATATATCCAATGACATCTCTTTTAAATTTCAGTTTAAAATTCTCTCTAAAGCCTCAACTACATAACACAATCTGCACAATGTGATGACTCAGTTTGGCAGAACAGAATCTGCACATAGCCTCCACTTTGAAACATTTTCTGGGCACTTTGATTAAAATTTTGTATAAACTTCCTTCAGAAATTTTTCCTATAAGTCTATTTTAATAGAATTTTGAATCACTCAAATCGGATCAGAAATGAGCAAGTTATGGTCAAAATATGAAAACTGGTCGAAATAGGAAAACAGAGCATTTCCTGTACCGAGAACCAGACAGTGGCTTACATATGGTCCTACTTTGAGTGAATTTTTAGGCCACTTATAATCAGAATTTATGATACCTTCTTCTTAAGTTTTCTGCCCTCCTCAAGTTCATTTTACGTAGCCACTTAAATCACTCCAAATCGATCAAATTGAGCAAGTTATGGCCAAAATATCAAAACTGGTCAAAACAGAAAACAGGACATTTCCCGTATCGAGACTGTTGCCCAAAAATCGACCAAAATGTGTTTCTCTCCATTTTTTTTTCTTTCACTCTAAACACTTTCAAATCCGATGCATTATACCCATTTCAACATAACACACACAATTCACTATCAAACCCTAACCCTTACTCACTTGATTTTGTCAAAACCTCTAATCCTAAACCATGGCTTCAATTGATATTAAATTCAGCACCATTAAACCCTTAAATACCATCAATTTAACATCCATACTCAGAATTTAAGACATTAAACATACATCAACCCTAACTTTCCACCATGAACTGCTTGTTTCTTGAGTTTCTTTGGCTCATCTCCGATTTACCACTCGCACATCCCTGAAGCTCAAAACAGCAAAGTCACCTCCCCAACTCGATTTCTCCTTTCTCTTCCTCTTTCTCCTTTCTCCCTCCCTCTTTCTTTCTTTCTCCTTTCTCTCCTCTTCTCATACGCGATCTCCTATTCGAGTAATTCCAAACTCTAATTTTGCTTTTAAATCTAAACTTCCAAAATTACCCTTAAGTCAAAGAATTCAATTCCTTGGTTATTGTAAAGTGAATTACCCTTAATCCAAGCCCCTCTATAGTCATTTTTATGAGACCAAGTCATTTACCCATTATTTAAACTATAACTTAGCCATTAAGAAAGATTTTGATTGATAAGATAATTAAATATCTCCTTATAGCAGATTTTATCTCCTGCTTTCGCCTTTTAATGCTTTTATATCGATTATATGTCAAAATATTCTATACTGCCTATATTTAACTCAACATGTAAATATCTTAACTAAATCCTTCATGTTGAATTTCAGGTTCGAAATCACCGAAATCTGATTTAAAATCATTAAAATTCCAGAATCGACAATAGCGATATTATCCGATCTGTTCTGACGCCCTCGAAACTATCCAAACGACTTCGTTTCACCCGCTTCAGCCGCAGACTCTATGATTATTTCCTGACATTTTCGTATTTTCGGGCCCAATTTCGAAAAAAATATCGCATGCTCCTAATTTCACCGAAAATCACTATTCACTTAAATCTCCAATTTCTAAATATCAACCAAAGTCATAGGAACCGAAATTTCTTAAAATTCCTTGCAAACCCTCCATCCCGATAAAATAAGAAAAACTACTATTCCTAGGGCACCTGGACATAATTTTCGAAAATTTCACTTTACGCCCAAACGACGTCCTGAGCTTAAATTTTAATCTACCCTCATTTCTATCATCGACTCTCTAATCGCTTCAAAAACTACTATTATAACATTCAATCAGTTTGGGGTTTTACATATTGTCTTGGAACACAAGATTTATGCTATTAGATTGGAAGTAGACTAAGCAAAGATTGTTGTTATAAAAACTCTCATGCCACCTACATCAGTGAAGGGAATAAGAAGCTTCCTGGGACAAGCTAGATTTTACAGAAGATTCATCAAAGATTTTTCAAAAATCTCCGCACTATCGTAGACTCACGAAAATATGCAAAATTTGATTCGATGAATCACGAGATCCGTATTTGAGGAAATCAAATCAAGATTAGTGTCGCCCCACGCTTGACACCTAATCGGAGCAATGAATTTGAAATTATGTGTGATGCTAGTGATTATGCAAACGGAGCCATTGACAAAGAACTAAAAGATATTCAAGGCCATATACTATAAGCAAGAAACATTCAATGAGGCACAAGAGAACTACTCTACCACAGAAAAGGAGATGCTAGCAATGGTGTTTGCTTGTGAAAAATTCAGGCCTTATATATTAGGGTTCCATGTTGTAATACACATTGATCATGCTGCAATTAAATACCTAATGGCAAATAAGGATGCCAAGCCAAGATTGATAAGATGGGTACTACTACTACAAGAGTTTGATCTTGAGATCAAGGATAAAAAAGGTAGTGACAATGTGATAGCAGATCACTTGTCTAGATTGGAGAGAATTGCTGGAACAGTAAAAGGGAACAGAGATAGTAGAAATTTTTCCGATGAGTGCCTATTTTTGTTATCGTACAAACACTCGTAAGGTGATATATCAGGAATTATTTAGTCATGGAGTCATGCCATTTTAAATCTCAAATTTACAAAGAGATGAGGAAATTGAGAACTGATTGCAGATTGTATATGTGGTATGACCCACTACTATATAGAAGAGGAGGAGATATGATCATAAGGAGATGTGTTTCAGAGATAGAACAAGGTGGTATTATGGAGAAATGTCATGCATCACCATATGGAGGACACTTTGTAGAAGACAAGACAACCCAGAAAATTCTCCAATCAGGATTTTATTGGCCTACTCTATTCAAAGACTGTTTTGAATGGGTAAAACATTGTGATGCTTGTCAGAGAATGAGCAACATAAGCAGAAGAAATGAAATGTCCATGCAAGGAATTCTTGTGGTGCAGATTTTTTATGTATGAGGAATGGACTTTATGGGACCTTTCCCATCATCATTTGGCAATATGTACATTCTCATAGCTGTGGATTATGAATCCAAATGGGTGGAAGCAACAGCTTGTCCTAGAAATGATGCCATCACAATGGTTGGGTTTATACAAAGAAACATTTTTAGCAGATTTTGAGCACCTAAAACAATCATTAGTGATGAGGGAAGCCATTTTGCAAATAAAGTTTTTGCAAAACTCATGAGCAGATATGAAATCAAACATCTAATGCGATTGGCTTATCATCCTCAATCAAATGGACAAGCTGAAATTTCCATTAGGAGATCAAGAAAATTTTGAGAAAACACAAGAATCTAGCAGGAAGGATCAGCCCATAAAGCTAGATGGATGCATCGTGGGCTTATAGAACCCGCATAAAACTCCCATTGGAATGTCCCCATACAGATTATACATTGGAAAACCTGTCATCTCCCGTAATTGGAATACAGCCATGTGGGCTAACAAGAAACCGGGGAATTGTGATTTTCAAGCTGCAAAGGAAAAGAGACTACTCCAAATGAATGAACTGGAAGAGCTTAGAAATGAAGCTTATGACAATGCTAGAATCTACAAAGAAAAGACCAAGAGATGGCATGATCAAAAGATCTTAAGGAGAGAATTCAAGGCAGGAGAACAAGTTATCTTATACAACTCCAGGCTAAAGCTATTTTCAGGAAAACTGAAGTTAAGATGGAGTGGTCCATACACAGTGGTAGCAAGTACACCCTTTAGAGTAGTAACATTGAAGACTAAATCTGGAGGTGAATTCAAAGTAAACGGTCAAAGATTAAAGTATTATCTGAGAAGTAATGAAGGAGGCAGATCCGATTAGAAGGGGTAGAAGGAAATTATCGAAATCAAGACACTCGCAGCCCCGTGTCTAGCTAAGGACATTAACCGAGCAAAATGAGGCAACCCAAACAGATTTTGTTTATTTTTGTTAACTTGATTGATGTTGATTGCTTTTAGGATTTTGTGGTTTTAATTTCTATTTGTTAGAAGTTTTATTAGGATGCTTGATTATTTGCTAAATTTTGATTTGGATAGGAAAGATGAATTGGAATAAGATGATATTATAAAGCACACTGCTCCATACTGAATTGTGCAAGAAAAAGCCACGAGGGGGAGTATTTCTAATTCCCTCAACTTGTTTTTAGATAATAATGCACGCTTAGTTCGAGTAGTTTGGTGATTTTAGATACTTACTAATTAGACAACTTCCAGGTGCTAATTGCTTGAATGCTTTGTTGAGTGTTTTGATGTTAATGAGATTGTTGCTCATAATTGAATTGAGAATTGCTGTTGCTATATATGTTTTCACAAGCTTGAACTGCATAATTGGATTGAATCGCTGGTGATTAATCAGACAAAGCGGCAAGTTCAAAGCTAAAGAAAATTGGGAAACAAACATCGGGTCGGATAATAAAGCTCGTGGTCGCGATTAATCGCTTTATAATCAAAGGAAAAGGATTGTCGCAACAAGGCTTTGACTGGACAAAACAACTTTAAGGAAAAGTAGGCCGCGACATAAAGTTATGTTGTGACAAAATTTTCTTCCTTAGAGATCTACTGTCGCGACACTATAAAGCGCGGTCGCGACATCACTTACTGCAAAATGATGGGAACTTGTCGCGACCTTGTTTTCCATGTTGAAACAAATTTTTTGCAAATTAAGTGAATGACAAATAAACAATGCGTCGCCACCAACTTCGCGGACCGCTTCAGGACCTTACCTTTCGCCTTCAGAGTCAATTTGTGTCACGACAACATTCCGTCTCAACAAGATGATAACTTGTTAGGTACAATGACACGTGTCGCGACAGATCTCTAATGCTAGGACTAGCCTTTGTTGCTACAACCCTAAAATGTGCCGCAACATGAAGGAGTTAATAATAAAGGCTGAGTTAAATTTTTAATTTGAGGCATCACAATATAAATTCCACATTTAAGTCAAAAGTTATTTTTGTGATCTAATCATTAATTATCGCGACACACGAGGAGAAACATTGATTTATTAAGCCATTAATTGAATAATGTTTCAAAACTAAAAGGCCACCCCCTTTCAATTTCCTCACCTCATTCATACTCTCACACAAATCCCACTTTCTTCCTTTCTTCGAATTCTCAAAACCCTAGACTTCAAAGAACCTAAACCCCAAATCCAGAGCTCAGAAATGGTAAAAACCCTGAACCTGGTCCCAAATCTCAGTGAGGTGACGGCGCACATTACAGGGTGAAGCCGAGGTTCATCCAACCTCAGACTGAAACAACCCCAGCCTGCGTAACTAGAAGTGCAGAGGAACAAACCAAGTTCAAAAGAAACAAGGTAAAGAATAAATGAAAGTAGAAATGAAAGAAAATAAAGAATCAGAAGATGATAAAGCATTCATCTTAGATGAAGCTTACTCTTTCTGGAGGGAGAATCTCAGCGTCAGAGGATTTATAGGAGAAAGAGGTTTTGGGAAGTTCGTCTCGCCCTTTGCTGAGACAATCGAGAAAAGGGGCTCGAGTTTGTTCTGCATGCACAAACCACCCGGGGCTCACTGCAAAGAGTCAGTGGAATTCTATGCCAACATGGCAGATGAAAGGAAGATTCAGCAGGTCGTTAGAGGCATATGGGTTCCAATGGGCCATGAAAGGATCAATGAGGTTCTCCAGATCAAAGATCCCAAGAATGGATCAAAGTACAAGAAACTGCTTAAAGAGCCCAACCATGAGAAAATTGTAAATTTCTTGACAGCCGGAAAGGGGAAATGGAGCTTAACAAAGAAGAATCCTACCGAATCAATCAAACAGAGGCTCCCTAACGTACAGCTCTAAGGTGTGGTTTTATTTCATTGCTTCTGTCATCATACCCACCAAGCATCTCAGCACAATAAGGGAGCAGGAAGCCATCATCTTGTATGCCCTGCTGAAGGGATATAAGTTTAATGCTGGGAAGATAATTGAGTCATCTATCAAGAGCTTCCAAAAAAATGTAAAAAGGGGACTGATTCCCCATCCAACAATGATCACTCGACTCTGTATGTTGGATGGAGTTCATTGGGTATGGGTAGAGGAAGAAACCTGCCCTAAGGTTTCTCCTTTGACCTTGATAGGGGTGCTTAAAGGCCCAAAGAACAAAAAGAGAAAGGAAATGGAGATTGTGGAAGTGGCAGAGAAGCCTGATGAAGAAGAAAATGAAGAATTAGGGATATGACAAATCCCAGAGGAGAGCCAACTGCCAATAGAGGAGAAGATGCATAACAGAAGAAGCCCAATCATTCATTTACCTCCTAATGTAAGATAGACTTTTTTTGAACCAACAGAGTGCTCCAGGAGCAATCAAGGAAATGCTGAAATTATGGAGATGCTAGTGAAAATGAAGAAGGAAATGAAGGAGAGAGAGAAAATGTGGGAGCAACAACAAAAGATTAGAGAGGAATTTTTGGAGGCTGATTTCAGAAAAAAGAGAACAACAATGGGAACAATTGCTCAAACAAAGAGATGAGGAATGGAAAGAGGAAATAGGAGAGAAAGAGCACTAATGCAAAGGCTGGACTCAAAAATAAATACATTCTACAATGAACAGCTAAAAAGGGATGAAAATGTGTTGACCTTTTTAGAAAAGAGAGAGGGAAGGATGGAAGCCAACATGTTGCAGAAAGCAGAGGGGTTCAAATATCTCTACAAGGAACAATTCAAGGAATTTCGAAAACTAATGGAGAAGAGAGACAAGGAGCTAGAGATGGACAACAATTACAGACATAAGTTATGGAATGATAGTCTGGATCAAGTGAATTCAAATTTTGTGAACATACACAATGTGCTCACTGAATTTGAAGGATCTATGAATACCCTAGGAAATAGGCAAGATCAATTGGTCACCCTGGTGGAGTATACAAATGAGTACTGCCTCTTTCATAGAGAAGAACCACCAGCAAAAGAAAAGCCAAACATTTCCATTCCCAAGTTCCCTCTATTTTTAGCTACCTTTAACCTTGAACCTCCAAACTTGAAAACCTCCAAATCCTACAAAAGAAGGAGATGAACCCCCATATTTTTGTATTATGTTTTCTCTCCAAATTAAATATGTAATCATTCCTCATCCTCTTTGTATTCAAAGTCCACTCATCATTCCTCTGAATAAAATAAAAATTTTTGCAAAAATATTCTTGTGTTCATTTGTATGCTTGATTGATTGGTGTGTTTTGATTAATTTTTTTTGCTTCAAATTGCCATTTACTTAGTTGAATAAAGAAGAAACCAGCTACCTGGATCAAATTTTCTAATTGCTGCAACATATTTGGTTGAATTGAATTGATGAAATTGTGGTTGTGTTGGTTTGTTGTGAGTTGAATGCATGAAGAATGAACCTCTTGAATTGATGAAAACAACACAACAACAAATCTCAAAACCAAACAAAACATTGATAGATGCATTGGGGTAGAATGAAATAAATGGAAATAGAAAGTTGTAAGATTATGAATAAATATGATGAACTTCAAGAATAGGGAAGGTTTTACTAAATTGATGGAACAGATAAAACTCATAATTCTGTTTGATGTAAATAATTTGTTCATAAAATCCTGATAACTTTGCACATGGTAAATAGTAACTCTGGAAAGAATTATGCTAAGATTAGGAACAGCTTCTGGGATACATCACAGTAGAATCTCCAATGTCCTAGAACTTGTTAGATTATTAGTCAAGGCGAAATCCTAGGCAATACTACTAACAGAAAATGATTTAGGCCATCCTTGGAAGTTTGAGCATTTCAAAGCCTACCCCTATGATATGCATAAGCATATACCCTAGTTCCTTATTTGAGCCTAAAGCTAAATTTCATTATCAATCAGCAACCGAACTACTTCTTGGAAAGAAGTTATGGCCTATGGTAAATCTGGCCAAATCATAGCTAAGGGCTTCGTGGCTGATCGGGTTACGGATTACTAGGTTGCTCTCGCATTTCATGTGACTTCGATTGCACGGGGATTGAGCGTTCATTCATACTAATCGTAAAACACTTCACTTTGGCTTGGACTTGATGAATGTTGCACTTAAATTATGGTCTAAGAGTATTAACTCTTTTATGCTCTCTTTTGGCCTAATTTCCATCACATTGAGAGATATTATCATTCTCACAGGCCTACCTATCCGATGTGTCGATGCAATGTGTTTGCTTGATATTTAGGACTCTTCTCTCCTAGCTATAAATGTTTCCTCTACCACTCAAACTTCGTACTCTGCTACTATTCGGAAATAGCATGACGCCACTGGGATTCCATCGATTGTTGAACATGTTGAGTTCTTATGGGTTTTCTTATGTCGATATGAGTTTTTTCCTAGCTCTGGAAAACCAGCCATGGAGTACTTACCTTTGGCGAAGACTGTGACGCCCCAAAACCCGGGGGTCCGTTGACTACCCGTCAACCCGCGGAATACAAGTGGAGGTCAGGTTACCCGACGCCACTTTAGAAAATCGGGCAGAGTCTCCTTTGTACGGGGAGCTCTACCCAAAAACAGTACCTGCATAAATAAATTTTCTTCTCATTTTCAAAATTTCTTTTCATTTTCAAACAATCCCAAATAAATTTTGAAAATTTATTTTATTTATTCTCTTCGCTTACACAAAGAAACCTTAAAAATTAAATTTCTTCACTTCTAAACCAAATAAATTCTTCCAATTTATTTTCATTTATTCTCTTTATTCTAGTTTTGTACACAGTACACCCCAAATATTTTTTCTAAGATATTCCTTAACCCATCTATGTGCTAATCACCAAGCACAATAACCAAACACACATAACATGGTATACATACCATTCATCAAACATTCACACAACAATTCATCAATCACACAAAACACATCAACACACGTGCACGTAGTGTCCTAGTTTTGTCCCGTGATTTTCTAGGTAATCTCATACCTAAACCGAACATCAAACCACACCTAGTGGTGATGCTCTTCCTCAACCATGGCCTAAGCCCAAATTTTCTATCCATAGGTTCCCATAAACCTATACTCCACACCATACCACCTTGTGGTGATGGATACCCAAACCCGAGCTCCCTAGGTATTCGTATACCTAAGCTCTGATACCAAGCCGTGACGCCCAAAACCCGGGGGTCCGTTGACTACCCGTCAACCCGAGGAATACAAGTGGAGGTCGGGTTACCCGACGCCACTTTAGAAATCGGGCGCAGTCTCTTTGTACGGGAGCTCACCAAAAACAAGATTCTACTATACCTGTCCTAAAATACCAATATATATCCACTACGCCACTGGGCCCATACGCATTCCAACATACATGTCGACTATAAATCCAACTATATATCCAATAGTTAAGGCAAGAGTTAATATGTTTTTACTCTTAAACAATACATACATTAAAATTAGAGAATTCTAATACATGTATACATTGTGCCACAACCCTACTTTCTTCACACTAAAACCTCAACGACGAACCCGTCTCCCTCGCACGCTCCCCACTGCAAAAGGGGATCCCACGACGGGGTGAGCTAAAGCCCGCAGAGAACCGCCCCAAGCGGCCTACTCACCACCTGCTAAGGGGGTGCTGTTCCACTTTAAACAAACATTCAAGCAAAATGCACATCCTACTTGAATGTCTACATGACCTCAACTCGATCCAAGAGTCCCCACGACTCTCTCACACTCCCGCCTAAGCCTTGTATGAGAATACATTTAATAATGGGCAACCTCGATGAATATATATCAATCGGGGCGCTCCCATCGATTGGATATATATTATTTGTTTGTGACTACCCTCCGATGAATGTATATCAATCAAGCCAAGCCCGACGGCTGGGATACATTATTTAGTTGTATCACTCCTCCGATGAATATCAATCGTCATTCCGACGATTGATATTTCAAGCTGTGGACTACCTCCGATCATTAATATTTACTACCCTCAACCATTTCTTAGACTTATACTCATGCACTAACTCCTATACCCTAGATCTCAACAAGATATGGAATGCATGTACGCCTAATTCCAAAATAAATCTAATCATAATGCAAACATATATAATACTTAATATATCAAGATAAAAATTAAGCAAATCACACAAACACGTTGGTGAATTATCATCTCAACATCAAAATTAGCTCATTAATAATATAAAACACAAAGCTAATTGATTCAATTACTTAATCAACACATATATTTTTCGAAAATACATTTTTGGGTCATTATTCTAGAACAAGAAACCCTAGGGTTTACTGCTCTACACTAATTAATCCTAGGTTCATGTTTCAACTCCGCATTTCACGGCCACTACCGGCCTCAAATCCAACCAATACATGATTCAAACCACTACACACCATTCATACTCACGTCATGGAGCAAGGCCACGGGTCGCCCATCTGGTTTCAAAAAATTGAATTAATTCGGGTCCCATGTTTTGGGGATCGATCCAATGTACTCCCAACGGCCTCAATCAACTCAAACATCTCGAAAAACACTAAAATCTTAATAAACCCAAGAGGAGTAAAAATCCTACCAAGAGTTTCAGAAGAAATCACTAAAACCGAGTCCACGCAGAAGCCCGTTCCGCCGTGAGATCGCTTTCCTTCTCGCCTGAAACCGCAACGGCCTGACGCCTGTATTTTGCAGGTGTTTCTCTCCCAAAGAAAACTTAAGAAAAATGGCCACTGCAGGTTTTCTGGTTCCATTCCCGTGTTTTGGTCTTTTAATTAGGTTGGAGACGGCACTATTGACAATTTTGTCAATTAGTGCCTTAAAATCAATTTTATAATGACCTTTACGTCCCTCCTTACTGGGATGGATATTCTATGACTATCTCTACTTTCCATTTTCATTATTTCTTCTACTCATACTACTTATGTACATGAGTATTATTGTTATATGCGCTTTCGTCACATCGAAACCATTTACTAAGACTAAAATGCGACATGCTCGAAAACGTATTAATCCGACCGTCTCAAAGAATTGTGAAATTCTTACGTGCTAACTAGATTTCATGAGACGATTCCAACCCTGCATAATCCGCTGGTCATCCGGGAGGTCTAGAGAATTAATTGACTTTAACCGTGAATTATAATTTTATAATCAAAATTACGATTTTGCCCTTATTCCGTAAAATTGGAATTTCTAGTCTTACAAAGACACCGTCTAGTCGGCCTTACTTTTAGGCACTTTACTCTTGGCCTCAATTTACTAGGTCATGAGTCAATATGTTTCTGACTAACCTTACCATAAAGTTGGTGGTGCCTTGTGGTTGGTATAGATGTGGTTATTTACATATTTTCCAGAGCTTTCGGATAGGGAACTTACCTTTTACAAGACTTTGGGACTTCATGTCGTGCATTCTCTACGTACGATGCCCTCTGATGATCTTATGTCTTTCTTCTTAGGATTGGTAGATCAGGCATTGGTAGACTTATACTTGAGGCCTGATTCTTTACATATCTCAGCTTGGAATCAAACTCTGGCTTCATCTCAGCCATATCTTCATGACTCTGAGAATCCTTTGGCCTCTGCTAGTGCCGCTTGTAGAGTACTTATTTCAGGAGGTTGCTTTGCCTTTTTATCTTAAATGTTTGCATCCCTGGCTAGTTTACAGCCCTATCTCCATTGTCTTTGGGGCTGCCAGTTTGGTTTTCAACAATTTATTCCACCTTTGCCTTCTGTTCAGCTGGAATTGGAGTTTATACAAAAAATGGTTAAGGAATTTTAAACTTTTTCATGCTCCATTGGGATTACCTCTCTATCCATGACTCTATCCTTCTCTATTTGGTGGAATATCATATTTGACGAGCTTCTTAGCTCTTGCTCACCCATTATAGGTAAAAGAATCATTTGTGCATTTTTATTCATAAATTTACCTCATGTTGATTTCCTCATTTTTCTGCAGGATTGACTTCTTCTCCTAGTAGGCCTACCAAGAAACTCAAGATGGCCGAGGAGAAGAAAACTACTTCCAGTGGTCAACCTAAAAAGCCCAAGCTTTCCAAGGATGTGAGGAATTCTTCCAACTTAAGGCGGTTGTCGCATAGACAAACCGATCAGTTTGATTTTTTCAATACTGTTGAATATCCCATTGAGGTTAAAGAAGTGGAAGATCCTTCTAAGGATAGTGAGCAAGGGTCGGCCTATGGAGCAGAGGCTTCAAGTGAGGATGATTCCTAGGATATTAACAATGCACCTGATGAGATAGAGACGGTAGAGGGCTCTTTGGATGAAAGGGCTACCACCGGTGGAGAAGGCTAATATGAGCATACTTCTCGGTCTACTCCTCAGGTTTGTTTTTCACCTTCATCTTTCTCTTGCATTTTTCTTTTCCCTTGCCTTATGTTTTCTATTTTTTAGGCTTCACTGAGATCAACTTTCCAAATAGAGGCGACGACAGATTTATCTTTGGACTTTTCTTTTCTAGACTAGACCACTCCTACCCCCTAGTCCTCAGTGTGTCATCCTAGTGACTTAAATGTGGCTACAACTCGCTCTATTATGAGCCATTTGCTTGGCTTAAACCTGCTTTCTTTGTCTACCAGCCAAAATGTTGCTTTTTGTGCAGCTTTAGCAATGTTGGCATCAGCTTCCAAAGTGCCTCAATCCAAGGTTTTCATTTCAAAGGCTTTAACTCAGACTTCTTTGTTTTCCTTGCATTGGATTGTGCTTTGAAATCCAACATGGAGATCTCCTCCAAATTAGATGTCTTAAAGAGACAGAAAACAAAATTTAAGCAAGCCCAACTTGCTAAGAAACAATCTACACATTGGTTAGAGGTGGCAATTCGGGAGGACGGATTGGGTTAGGTTGGGCCTACATCAGGCTTGGTCGAAATCGGGTTTGGCCAAATTTGGCCATATTTTTTTGGGCTAAAAAAGTAGCTCGACCCGACCCTATATTCGAGCTGGTCAGGCCAAATTTCCTTATAAAGTAGAAACATTGAAGGGTCGAGCCAAATTTGGCTTGATTTTTTCGAGCCAATAAATTAATAGCCCAACCCGATCCTAATTTTAGGTGGACCGGGTTAGCCCAACGAATGATTAAATTTCCACCTCTAGCAACAGTTGAGTGAGCTATGCATTGATTATGATGCTAAAAAAGAACGTATCAGAGTATTGACTATAGAATTTGAGAAGGAAAAAATGAAGTTGATCTCTTTGGTGGAGCAGGGTGAAGCCATAAAGGCTCAACGACTTGAGCATCTACAGAAAGCATAGTCCTTAGGCCGTTTCTTAGCTTGCCGACGCAACGAGACAACCAGATTAGCTTTAGAATTACAAGAAATTAATGCATCTCACAAGCATTGCCTTGGATATTGGGACTCTCTCTGTTCCTTTGATATTTCCATGATCTGACTTTGACATTTGCGAACAATCATAAACTGATGAGACTTTGACTTGGGAACTTTGTAGCCATTTATTTGACATTTTTTCAGTTGTAAAGCCTCTTTCTTGCCTATGCTCCTTGTTTTATCTTCTCTTTGCTTTTTTACTCTACAACCCATGATGACAAGTGATTGTCGTAGGGCTATTATCTCCCTTTCCTACCTTTGCTAGGTGGTCGTCGGCCTACCAATTTTGCTTGGTGGAAAAAGGAGAATTGGAATGTCTTTTTGAGATGTACTTGATTTGTTGTTGGAGACTCACTGAGCACTACACTGCACAAATGCACTTACAGCCATGACATTGCATTAGTGGATCAAGGTGGCACTAGGCCTATCTTTTGATGTGTGTTGAATGCCTATGAAATGAATTGTGGAGAAATCACTGAACACCAACCGAGTACACTTACAACCATGACATTCCATTAGTGGATCAAGGTGGCACTAGGCATACCTTTTGATGTTTGTGGAATAATTGTGGAAAAATCACTGAACACTAACACATGTACACTTGCAGCCATGACATTGTATTAGTGGATCAAGGTGGCATTAGGCCTACCTTTTGATGTGTCGATGCTCGTGGAAATAATGTTATAACTCGCTGGGCTGACAAGCGGGTCCTCGAACCTACTTTATTCGGAATATATATTGTGTAACCAGTACATGTATTACCAATGATAGTTTAAAAAACAACAGTATACAGCTTTACTGACATATCGAATATGAATGTTGTCGGACAATTTATATTTGAGAAATGGTGGCCAAAAAGCCTACTGGATATATGTTTATCCAAAACATAGAACAAGGTACCATGCTAGAGAATTTGAATGTTTGAGAAACAGTGGCTAAAAAGCCTACTTTTCTCCAAAACATAGAATAGAACAAGGTACCATGCTAGAGAACTTGAATGCTTGAGAAAACAGTGGCTAAAAGCTTACTTTATTCCAAAACATAGAACATTCCACTAACATTACCCCTTTAAAGGCCATGGAATTGGCCTAATTCTTTTGCGAATTTCTTACAATTTCCCATATGGTAGGGAAGTACTTCTTCACGTATTTCCCATTGATGAACCTCTTATGTGGCTCTCTTTGTAGGTTTTCTAACCAGTATGCGTTTCCATGTAGTACTTGATGCACCTTGAAAGGTCCTCCCAACTGGAGACTATTATTCATTTAATTCTTTGTCTGAACAAACTCGGCATAATCTTCCATACAAGCCTTACTCAAAGCTTTTCCTCTCGACATCTCATATAAGTCCGAGCTACAATTTCTTGCCATTTTTCCCGAATCAGCATGTAGTTGAAGGCTTGTATTCTTCTGTCATCTACTGATTCAAGTTCCATCATCATGGCCTCACTATACGCTTGAGAAGTGAGGCCATTTTTCTTGGAAACTCTTAGAAAAGGCACCACTACTTCCATTGGGAGTACTGCATCTTGTCCATAGGTTAGAGAAAAAGGATTTACCGTTGTAGAGCTTCTTTTGGAAGTCCTGTAGGCCCACAATGTCTCTGATAAAATCATGTGCCAGTCTTTGGGATTCTCCTCTAGAATTTTCTCTAGGATCCCTATTAACACTTTGTTGGATGCTTCTACTTGTCCATTGGCCTATGAATAATCTACTCCTTGATGAATTGAATCACATCCTTATGTTCTGCTTTCTTCAATGATACTGCCCCCACCCACTTAGTGAAATAGTCTATAGCCACTAAGATGAAGCTATGCCCTTTTGATGATGCTAGATGAATCTTCCCAATTAGGTCCATGACCCACTATCTGAATGGTCATGGATTTACTATTGAATGCAATTCAACAATAGGAATCCTTTGTATACTTCCATATTTCTGGCACTATTGACAACCTTTGGAGTACGTGATGCAGTCTCTTAGAATGGTCGGCAAAAAATAGTTGTGTCTTCTAATTAACCATCGCATCTTTACCCTAGATTAATGTGCTCCACAAACTCCTTCATGAACTTGCTTCATAACTGCCATGCTGTCTAGGAAAGATAAGCACTTAAGTAATAAACCATCAAATCCTTTTCTGTATAACTCTCCTTCTAGTATAAAAAAATTCGAAGCTTGAGCCTTTGTTTTGTGGGGAACCCTCTTGTTTGGATTCTCTAAATATTCTCTGACTTATGTTCTCCAATCTTCAGCAATATCCATGTCATTGTTGAAGATGTCTTGATCGATCCCCCTTTCAAAAATTGAAGGGTGATTCTTCTTCTCTATCATGATGAGCTTATGGGTCAATTATTCACCAATTTTTACACCAAAGACTATTTGAGCAAGCTCATCAACCTCCCAGTTTGATTCCTTAGGCACATGTTCAAATTCCACATTATCAAAGGAGTCTAACAATTGAATTGCAGCAATAAAGTAAGGTGCTAATAGCAAGTTGTTGCATTTATACTCCCATGTTAATTGTCGAAGTACCAATTGAGAATCTCCAATGACTTGAACATCTTTTGCCCTAAGCTCTAGTAGGATCTCTAAGCCAATAACCAAGGCTTCATATTCAACTCGATTGTTAGTGCCTTAAAATGCTAGATTGAAAGACAATGTAGTCTTTACTCCCCTTAGTGAGATAATCAGTATTCCTATGTTGATTGAATTCTCTATGCTTAAACCATCAAATTTGATGATCCAAGGATCTTTTACTGTTCCATTAATTCCCAGCTCTACACTTTGCTTTATCCCAATCCCTAAGGAAGGATGATCAGCTAGGAAATCTGCCAATGATTGTCCCTTAACTAATTTATGTGGAAAATAAACCAAGTTGAATTATGACAAAGCAAGGGACCATTTACCAATCCTCCCTATAATCAATGGCCAGTTAAGCATGTACTTTATAAGGTCAGTATGGAGAAACCATATAAACTCGAGAGTTGGTCAAGTAGTGTCTTGGTTTAGTATAAGGCCAAACATAAATTTTCAATTGGAGTATACCTTGTTTATGTTGAATTTAAGACCCTACTCAAATAATATACAGCCTGCTCATGACCTTTAGAATTGTTTTGTGCCAAAAGAAAACATATTAACTCACTTGCAGCCGATAAATATAATTTAAGTGGGTGACCTTGTATAGGAGGCATTAAAACATGAGGTACTCTTTGATTTTGTCAAAGGCTGCTTAATGTCGTTCCTCCCACCTAAGCTCTTCCATATCTTTTAGCTTCACCAAGTCCGAGAATTCCTTGGTTTTACCTATCAGGTTAGAGATAAATCTTCTTAAATAATTTACCTGACCTAAGAACTTTTAGAGTTCTTTCTTGTTTTGTGGAGCATTGTTTAAAGCAATAACTTTTGCTTTGTTATGATCCACTTCTATCCCTCTTTGGTGAACCAGGAATCTAAGAAAATTCACAGCACAAACTCCAAATGCACATTTGAGTGGATTAAGCTTCAATTGATGATGTCTCATCCTCTCAAAACTTTTCCTTAGATGATTTGCATGCTCACTTGCTCTTTTAGATTTAACCACACACATCAATGTACAATTTCCTACGTGGTGGCCTAGCATGTCATGGAAAATGGCATTCATTGCCCTTTGGTAAGTTGCACCTGCAT
This sequence comes from Tetrastigma voinierianum, assembly GCA_016808115.1. Classification (NCBI taxonomy): domain Eukaryota; kingdom Viridiplantae; phylum Streptophyta; class Magnoliopsida; order Vitales; family Vitaceae; genus Tetrastigma; species Tetrastigma voinierianum. Next base: position 1,831,064 of record JAEQBH010000529.1, on the reverse strand, counting down.
TCTTGAGACCAAAAGGCAACCAACCATTCAAATGTCCCTATGGAGCCAGGACATCTAAAGGCGGTCTTAGGTATATCTTCTAATGCTATTAAAATTTGATTGTAACCATAGAAACCATCCATAAAGGACAACAATTCAGTATTAGCAATAGAATCAAGTAACATGTCTGCAATAGGCATCACATACATATCTACTAATTCGTCTTAGGTGTACTCAATATGTTCCCAAGCATGGGAACTCAATATCGCCAAGCATAATAATTCTATGGGAAGTCCACAGGTCATCTCCACAAGAAGTGGGGTTCTAACAGGATCTTTAGGTATTGATATCCAATGAATATGCAAATAAAGTAAATCATGGGGGGGGTGGGTGGGTTTGATTGTTGATTTGGTAACCGATTGATTTAAGACTATATTATCCACAAGAAAGACGAGTGATAGGATTCTAGGATGTCCACTTATCCACAACTAGGTAACAAGCATCTTTCACTTATATTCTCATCTAGGATCCATTGAGGAATGGTCTTTGATGGAAGATATGACTTTAAAAGCTTTTTACGAAAAGAAGGGTAGGAGAATGATGTCAAATGCTCACTTAGAAAATTTGTATAAACACTTAGCATGCATTTAGGTTCAAGCACAATGTGTAACAAGATTCTCTTGTTCACACATTGTCAATAACATGCCAAACTGAGAATTTAGAGAGAATGTAGTAAGTATTTGATATCATACAACTTCCATTGATAATAAGGGGTGAGAGTACTGCTACTTTGTCAGATGAGTTTCCACCATTCGAATCCTATCTTGGAGGTTTAGAACTCCATTAAAGCTAGAGAATGACTAATAAATGCAAGAACATCCAACATAAATGCAAGTAGAAGAGAAATAAATGCTATAGATTGATGTAAAATCGAATGGAACAAGTTAGAGATGAAGCTACAGATTAAAAGACTTAGACTAAGTATTACAAGTGATTAACTACTAAAAACAAACAAAGAACTAAGCTATGCAAAATAGAAATTGCAAGAAACCTAGAAAAAGAGAGAAAATCCTAACTAAAACTAAGGAAACCCTAACTTAGGAGCTTTTTTTGAACTCATCTGCTCAAAGAGGCTTAAATACACGACCCCCCCCTAAACAAATTACATCGAACATGGAACAAAAGATGACCGTGTCTCTCGCACAAATATCATAATGATACACCTAGCTTGAATCGAGCATCAGAACCTGTACTCACTTTCAATACCTAAGACTCCACATCCACTAGCTCCTTTAATGTTTTCTGAGTACCTGTGACTTCACCTTCCATTTCTGCATAATTTCACTCCTTAGATGCATGGAACTTCCCGTTGACTCATAAAACCCCGAGTGACCATCCCCGCAACTTTGAAAGTCCTCAAGCACATTGGGGGACCATTCCTTAGGTTAAGGAGAGAGGAAGAACAAGATATGAGTAAGCTTTGGCGAATTGCTTCAAAATTTAGCTCCGCTTGGAAGTGAAAACACGCATAAGTGCTTCCTTCAAAACATGATTGTCCTCTAAGCATCCAAAGACACTTCAAAAAGGTGCAAGGAACATTGAACAACCTTAAAGAGCATAAAACAGAAAAGAAAGTCAAAAACACCTATTTTACACAAACTAAGGGCAAAATACGAGCTAGAAAGGCTAAAAGCAAGTATAAATATTGTACTTATTGTGTTAGACAATATCCTTAGGAGTGGCAACATTTAAATCTCTAAAATCCATAGATACCCAAAGTGTGAGACCCCGGAAAATCCATATTTCCTAAGGAAGGATAAAATGGTAATTTCGGTCAAAATCCGGAATTTTTCTAGATCTCTACGACAAAACTGACTTCACCATTGAATCGCCATTTAAATCTAAATTTACCACGTCGATTCTGGTCGAATTCCGAGACAATAATTTCACGCTTCAAGGCTATGTGCAGAGGAGCGGACACTGGAGAATTTTATGAGGGTCAAGATTTAATGCGGTCGCCATGGGAGAGTCAAAATACTATCATGGGCTCATATGTGACACATGGCATCATGCTATTAGAGGGAAATCTCAAGTGGTTGGATAAGAGGATAAGGTGTAAAACCTCTCAACCAACAGAATTCGACACGTGGTATCGAGAGGACCTTTCTCATTCCCAATCTTGACCAATCTGGTCTGGGAGGGAAAGGAAGAGAGAGAGAGACCAACTGAGAAAGAGAGATAGAGAAAGAGAGGGTTTTTAGAGAGAGAGGCTCCACCTTCTCTCTAAGTTTTCCGACGACCTGACCTGTCGTGAAGCCGAGCAAAAGAGGGAGAGTCGATCTCACAGCGGAGAGCTTCAAGGCCAAGACCGGTATCGGGTTTCGACAAACTCGCAAAAGCAGTGGGTTTTTCTCCTACTTGCTTTACTTTTGTTTAAGGGCCATGTAATGGATGGGGATTTGTCGAGGCCGATGGCCGTGGATTTCGGGTTCCAAATGCATTCGACCGGCTTTAATAAATCCCCGGAGTGGCTCAAAATCCACTCTGACATTTCATGATTGCGGTGGAGGTCGTGTTATCGCTTATGAGAATAACATGCCGGGACAGGATTTTGCAAGGGCCTCCAAGATGAATCATTTGACATGCCTAGCCCATGTGAGCTAATCATGTTATCATGGTAAATTGAATAAATATGATTTATGGAATTGTTTTGTTAATATATGTAATGAATGATATATTAGCATGTGTCGAATCGCTCGTGTGCTATTGCATCGCACTTAGGCGGAGTAACCTGGCAGGGAAATCTACCATCGGGCACGTCACCCCGGCCGAGGAAATACTTTTCGTGCAATCGAAGATGCACTCGGGGATGGATGCATCCCGGGGCCTTAGAGGCTAAGAAAACGCCAAGATGGCCTTATCTTGTATTTTGTAAAATTTGGCAAAGAGACCCACGCTTATAAATTGTAATAAATACAATTGTGAACAAATAGTAAATTAAATCATTTTTGTATAAAATATACATTTTATGAGTGATGTGCGTGCCCAAGTGGCCATTTATACAAAAAAGTATGAGTCTCATGACGGGAGACATGATTTCCGCGTGCTGATCACAGTCAATCTGACACCCCCGGTTTTGGGGCTACACCGAAGTTTGGCCATTTTCTTCATCACTGTAGAACAATATTTGCTTAACCATCAACATACAGAGCCTTCCAATGAATTTAGCCTCTATATTTCTCAATTTCCTCATTTACTTTCAGCTTTACTTCCTTGGACATTCTTTTAGGTGGTTATTGAAAATTATGGAATTTAGGCCTAATAGGAAGGCATTGTTCCATAAGGCCCCTATCCAATCTTGACATTTCATCATAATTCCAAGTGAAGCAATCTTTGAATTCCTACAACAATGATATGATATGTTCCTTCAAGTTAGTGGATAAGAGAGAACCGATATAAGTAATCCTTGGCTCTTCCACAGCGCCGAGGTTGACCTCTTCCATAAGCTCATGTACTTAAGGCTTGTCGGTTTCATTTTGTGGAGGAGCTCGCCCAGCCATTCAATCTAAACTTCTTCCCTTACTTTCATCCGATTCTTCTTCATAAATCACTTCACCCATAAATGTCTTAGAATCGTTTCTTCGCAACTTTCTTCAAAGAACTTGTTGCATTTGACTTAGAAATGTCGCGGCCGTTAAATGGATTCTATTCTCTCTACGAATACTTAGTCATCAATCTCCTAACCAATCGGACCCTTTATCGGCCTGAAAGTCATGACAATAGTTATCTTTAGAAGTTTGGCAACTTGGTCTTGAATTTCACCAGTATTTCTTGACTTCATGTATATTTCTCTTGGAGCACAATCCTTCTTCTTGCCTTTGAATTTTATTGGACCAAACTCTTGGTCATAGTAACTAGCCTCAACATAATCTGAAGTTACAATGAAAGGTTGTTTGTCTACCCATACTACTTCTACTTCATCACCTTTCCAAAGTAGTAGAAATTGGTGAAAGGAGGATAACACACACCAATTGGCATGAATCCAGTCTCTTCCTAGCAAAGCATTGTAATTAGCAGTAGAATTAATCACAAATAGAGCTAATAAGGAAGTCTTACTACCCATAGTAATGTCAATAGGGAGTACGCCCAGAGTCTTAGAGATTTCTTCGATAAAAGCTGATACAGACACTTATATTTCAATTAAATCACTAATGCCTCTTCCTAATGCTCTCAACATTATTAATGGCATCACATTGACTGCTAATCCATAATCCACCAATACCTTGGACATTAGTTTACCATTAAAATGTGCACTCACATATAGATATCTTATGTGCCTTGTCATCTCCATAGTAGGTTTTTCCAATATCACCTTCTGAGCTTTGCCTTCTCTAGAGGGGCCAATGGTGATTACCCTCTGATTATGCTTTTCCTCTGCTATAAAATGTTCTTTCTCTACCTCTATTAAGCTTTCCTCCATTTCTTTTGGTTTGAAAAAATATGGTAAAGTTAGAGAAATAGTAGAACATTTCAAAGAAATAGGAAATGTACCTATCATAATAGTTCTCAAATCCGTAACTAGACTCCTCATCTTCTGTAGCCTTCCATCCAAATTTGGTTTTCCTTGAGTATGTCTCACTTCTTCTGTCGCACCCCTAAGCCCGACCCGACGGTGAACCGGATCCAAAGACACAGACTGTAACACCCCAAATTATACCTTGACAATTTTATAACATGTTTAGGGTATAATAAAAGTAAAAGTATATTTTTCCTGAATAAAATAAGGCTAAAAATAAAATAAGCAAAAACTTTAAATACAGAGTTAAGGGTAAATTAATAATTTACTAATTCAGACCCAAGGGTCATGGCACACAAGTTCATATGTCAAAGTAGAATTTGAATAAGTTAAATAGAGAATAGAATGAAAAAGAGGGACCAAAATGCAAAAAGTCAAAAAAGTGACAAGGCCAAACATGGCCTTATTTTAGTCTAAAATATCTCATTTTGGGGCATTTATGTTAGGGAAAATCGGATAAGGGAGAAAGAAAAGAAGAGAAGAGAAGAGAGGGGAAAGAAAGGAAGAAAGGAAGAAGAGAGGAGAAAGAAAGGAAGAAAGGAAGAAAGGAAGAAAGGAAGAAGAAGAAGAAGAAGGAAGAAGGAAAGGCAAAGGTATGGAACTTTGGTAGGATTGTGTATGGATTTTTGCATGGATATGTATGGAATTCATGTTTGGGTTATGAATTTTTCCAACCAAATTCTTTGTTTATATGTAGGTTAGGAAAAACCCTAACTTATAAATGTGTTATATGGTTGTTTGGTTTGGTTGTGGTCCTCAATTAAAGAAAAAATTGTATAGAGAAAATAATGGGTTTTAGGGAGATGTCATTCCTTTTTTAAACTCCATATTTTTGTTTTCACACTGACATCACTCATCCAAATTGAGTGATTAAAAATTCTGGGTAAACTAGACATCTAGAAGAACAAATCTCCCTGAAATAAGTGTATCCAAATTTGGACCCTATTAGACCCATAAAATTCGTCAAAGTGAGGCTCTGTTTCGGGTCAATTCTAGTTCATTTATGATACAGTTTTGGGTTTCGGAACAGTTTTGGTATTTATGCCATAAGTTTAGTTTCACTCATCCAAATTTCTGAGTAAACTAAACTTCTAGTAGAATAAATCTCCCTGAAATAACTATATTTAAATTTAGACCGCATTGGACCTAGAAAATTCGTCAAAGTAAGGGAACAATTATGTCCCTGAAATTTGTCTCATAACAGTCCCCTGAACTAGAGTAATTCCGGTTGTTTAAATCATAACTTGAGTTATACTGGTCCAAATGAGGTGATTCAAATTTTTTTACAAACTAAACATGTGGGAGAACAACTTTCATGAAGAAATTATGATCAAATCATGTCTCTAATGTTCCCGGAAAATTTTCAAATATAGGACACAATTCCAGATTCTGTTCCTGGAAATTGTCTAGGAGCAGTTCGGAATGTTTAGATCATATCTCCCAAATTAAAAGTTCAAATGACATGATGTTTGAACCATAAGAAACTTAGTAATGGTAGGGGTATGGTTGAGTTAGGAATATCACTTTTCAACAACCCGCTATTGTGGTCAAAATTGTAGCTCCAAATGGACTTAGGAACGCCTCGAATTGTTCATGCACTGGTTATGGAAACCAAAATTGTATGTTGTTAAGTATAAATGTATTGTTATATGAAAGCTAAAGAGAATACATGTATAATTGTGTTATATGAAAAAGTGCAAAGTACAGTTAAATGTTTATAAGAGATTATTTGATAATGAATATCTCATAAGTATACATGATATCAATAGTTATTTATGTATATGAGATATCTTTTTCTAATACCTGAAAGATTGTTAAGAAAACATAATAAAATTGATTGCTTGCTTATGACTGGGTAGTTGGATAGATAGGCATGTCTATAGGATACAGTTGTTGTAGCATATAGCTTACGTATTATCGAGGTCTCCGTTTGGGTGATGATATAGATCCCGCTTGACTCATTCTAGCAAACCTCGCTTGGTCATATGTATAGAGATCACTGTCTCGTACAAAGGATGCATCTTCAAGTACATACTCCCGTATCCACTTCTAAGGTTTATGTGCATGAAACATAAAAGCAAATGACAAGTATACGCAATCGAGATGTATATGATATATGACATGATATGAGTAAGATAAACACTGCTTATGCGACGATAGTATATGGTTACAAGAACAATAAGTGTGCAAGATGACGAAAAGTATATGAAATATGAAAAGCAATGAAACATGTTATGAAAAAGTAGATATGAGAAATGGATAAGTATATAAATGTTGCATTTGTCATAAGTATATGCATGTGTCTAAAGTGAGACGATCCTTATTTCGTGGGTCGCCCACGAGTATTATTCCCCAATTAAGTTATAAGGTTAGCACGTGGTATTTCATCCGTAGGTACAGTAGAGGAAATCGTAGGACGTGACAATCCGCACGCCATCAAAGTCAACACATCACTAGGTACCCATTGGAAGACCATTTGGTGTAAGGTATATGTATTTTTGTTTCTTTTGTAAGCAATGTAAATATTGTAAATGTTGAACACTTCCATGTATGGAGCTTATATATATTTTGTAATCCGCTACTACAGAATATAGTACAAGTTAAATTTTTAACATTATATGAATGAACAAGCTTAAAGTTTATAAGTTTACGATGGCAGGAAGAAAAAAAAAAAGTGACACCTCGCGACCTTTGGGTGTCGAGTTGGGCGTCACGGTTTAGTGGTATCGGAGCGTGGGTTTAGGCGGCTGCGGAATAGAGTATATGATAGAAAAGCATGTGTTTGGTAATGTGTTGGCTGATGTGGATGTCCTTGTGTTTTAATATGAATGGTTGTCCTCAATTCAGGTGAAGAACGGTGAGAGTGTTAACCAGGGAGATTAAGGGTTGCAGCTTTGGATCATACGAGATGCAATGTAAGTAGAGTCGTACTGACTGAGCCGTGAAGCCTTCTTTAGATATCTTAGGACATGGCTCGGGTATTGGAAAGATTGACAGCTCCCAAAGCCCCGATAGATATGATAAGAAGACATGGGGATGAGGAATTCCATGGGTCAAACATGGAAGAGTCCGATAAAGCTGAATTCTAGTTGGAAAAGCTGTAAAGAATAGTGGAGGAGGTGAGATGCCCTCCCGATCAAAGAGTGACATGTGCAGTTTCTCTATTGCAAGGTAGTGCTTATGATTGGTGGAAGCTAGTGTTAAGGAGTCCGAGGCTTCTAGATCCCATAACATGGGAGTTTTTCGTCCAAGAGTTCAGGGCCAAATATGTTTTTGATATGTATAGGGAGACCAAGTGGAAGCATTTCCTGAATCTAAAGCAAAGGAACTTATCAGTGGCGGAATATGAGAAAGAATTCAGCCATCTTAGCAAGTACTCACCTAAATCAGTCCTCACCGAGGCATTTCGGTGTAGGCAGTTTGAGAATGGACTAAATGAGTCCATAAAAAGATATCCGGCGCCTGTGACAGTACTTCAACAAGTAAATTTCTATCAGTTAGTTCAAGCGGCAATGAAAGTGGAGAAATCTGAGGCAAGCAGTAGAGAAAGATTTTAGAAGAGGAAGCTTTCTAGAGAAGCTTCTTCCTCCTCGGGTAAAGGCAGAGTCCCCCCATTGGAGTCGGTACATGGATTGCGCCTGAAGGGGAAGAAGACGAGGAAATACGGTGAGTACCTAGTACTGTAGGAGGTGCTTATTGGGGCTAGGAGAAACTCCAGAGTGCCCTCATTTCCATTGACGACATTTGGGAGTTTGCAGATTGTTGACAGAAGGGTGCTTCAGATGTGGAAGCAATGAACATTTTATGGAAAATTATCCCAAAGAGTCAAGGGACAAGAGGAATCCTCAAGTAACAACAGAGGGAGGTCCACGACATCACCGTTGACTCGAGATAGAGAAGGTAAGGTCGAGGGCGAGGCCAACATAGGGACGGAGGCATAGTGTCGAAGGCCCGTAGCTCATCCTGTGCCTTCGACGCCCGGCATGAGCATATGCTATGAAGGCTCGTAGAGACCGGGGATGCACCAAAATTACTTCAATTTATAATTTCTCTTTATGGTATTGAAATGCATGCAATAATAGACCCTGGATCTACTCATTCATATGTATGCATTGAGCATGTGTTCAATAAGATGACAACAATGGAGCAGCTATCATATGATATGCATGTAACCAGTCCTTTAAGGCACAGTGTCAATGTGAATAGAGTGTATAAGAATTGCCCTATAATCATTCATGATCGGGAATTTTCTGTTGATTTGATTGCTTTACCATTTCGTGAATTTGATTTGATTTTGGGAATGGATTGGTTGTTTAAACACCAGATTATAATTGATTGTGATAAAAAGGCGGTGATGATTAGATGTTACGACTGATGCGAAGTGATAGTACATGGTGTTGATCGTGATGTCCAATATTGATTTTTAGCTATGGCTTGTGATTGCTAAGAAAAGGATGTGAGGCACTTTTTGGCTTTGGTGTGACTCTAAAGGAGTCCAAATAGAATTGGAAATATTCTGGTTGTGAAAGATTTTCGGATGTGTTCCTGAAGAGTTACGGTATTCCACTTGAAAGAGAAGTGGTTGATTTATCTATTGAGATTTTATACGAACAACTCTGACTAGGAGCACCATACGAGGATGGCTCAATGAGTTAAAGTAGACTCAACTACAAGAGCTTCTGGATAAAGTGTTAATCCAAACTAGTGTTTCTCCTAGGAATTACTTTGTTTGTTTGTTCGTGAAAAGAAAAGATGGCACCTTACGGATGTGCATTGATTATCGGAAAATCAATAAGGTGACAGTGAAAAACAAATACCCATTCCCGAGATTTGAAGATCTCTTTGATCAATTAAAAGGAGCAGGTGTCTTCTTAAAGATAAACCTGCGATCAGGGTACTATCAGCTAAGAGTGAAAGATGTCGATGTGCCGAAGACAGCATTCAAAACTCGATATGGCCATTATGAGTTCTTGGTAATGCCATTTGGGTTGACTAATGCACCAGCAACATTCATGGATTTGATGAATAGGGTGTTTCGACCCTATTTAGATCAGTTTACCGTGGTCTTTATTGATGATATTGGTATATTCGGAGATGACGAGAGCATAGGTAACATTTGAAAATAGTCCTACAAACTTTGAGAGAGAAAAAGTTGTATGATAAGCTTAGCACATGTGATTTTTGGCTAAAGGAAGTTTCATTCCTAGGCCATATTGTGTTCTTGAGAATTATAAGAGTTGACCACAGTTTGTGTTGAATTGGAAACCACCTGGGGGTATTCTTTAGTGAGAAGTTTCTTGGGTCTAGCGGGATATTATAGAAGATTTGTGAAGGGTCTGTCATAGCTTCTCTACTCTCTAAATTACTTAGGAATTGAGTAAAGTTTGTGTGGACAGATAAATGTCAAGATAGTTTTGAGCATTTGAAGGAAATGTTGGTTAAAGCACTAGTATTGACGCAGTCTACCTCGGGTAAAGAGTATGCTCTATATAGTGATGCTAAGGAGGTGGTGCAGGTTGTGTGTTAATGCAAGATGGTAAAGGATTGTGGCATATGCATCATGAGGCGATTGAAGCCACATAGACAGAGTATCCCGCTCATGACCTAGAGTTGGCGAAGTAGTAGTGTTTCTTCAAAGATATGGCGACACTGTATTTGGTGAAAAAATCACGAGAATTTATACAGATCATAAAAGTCTCAAATATTTGTTAACACGGAAGGAGCTTAATTTGAGACAACGGAGGTGGTTGGAGTTGTTCAAAGATTATGACTGCATAATAGATTACCACCTCGAAAAAGCTAATGTGGTAGCAGATGCCTTAAGTAGAAAGGCAATGGCAACTTTGTTAATACAACGCAGTGAATGGAGAATGGTATCTGATGGAGCTATATTAGCTCAATTGAAAGCACATCCTGTTTTAAAGCAAATGATTATAGATGCTCAGAAAAATTATGAAGAGATGCAGAAAAAGGTACATATGGTCAGAGATGGTGATAGGCGATTTTTTTCGATAAAGAAGGCTGGAAGTTTGTATTTCCAGAACAAATTATGTGTGCCAAATGATAAAGAGCTAAAGAAAAAGCTACTATTTGAAGCTCATAATACGGTATTTACCATGCATCCTGGAGGTAATAAGATGTACTAGGATTTGAAACAACATTATTTTACCCAAACAAATGAGCCATATTTTACCCAAACTTCCTTCAAGAAAATAATAGCTCTATGAGTCTATTTTCATTAGAAATTGGAATAATCTCATTTGGATCATTAAAACTTAACTTATGCCTAAGACACCAAAACTATCTCAAAACAGAGGATTACCCAGCAGCTTACCCGTATTTTCACTTCAGTCTCAAAAACAAGGGACTTAGGGTCAGGTTTGCTTCTTGGTACCTTCTATAATTTTGTAGGTTTACCTCTTAGGGTTCTTTCCCAACTGGAATCACTCAATTTGGATGACTAATGGCCAAAACAAAAACATGAAACAACCCATAAATTTTTCTGTTTCTAGACTCTATTTTGGTCCATCTCGGAAACACCAACATAGTTGTTCTTTCTGGACTGCTTTAGGTCTCTATTTCTTTTAGAAATTTTCAGCTATGATTCTTATGCACCATCTCAAATTGGAATCATCCAATTTGGAGTTCAAGAGGCCAAGTTATGGCCAAAACAAAAACATGGGCTTTAGAAAAAACTTTGACAAGAATTCTCTCAAAACCTACATCTTCTTTACAGCTTCTGGTCTTTAAGAATCCCACAAGCCAAACAAACAAAACAATCCAAAGCAATACAACTCCAATTCAAGAACAAATTACCCAAAGATGGAAGAGTTAGGTTCTCCCTAAGCACAAAAACGAAAATGAGTTAGAACTTTCCTAACAATCAAAGGGGAGAATCCATACCTTGCTTTCTTCTTAAAACCTTCCAATCACTTCCTTTTTCTTCTCTTTTCTTGCAAAACTTTTAACAAATGGAGAACAATTACCAACAATGGCTCTTCTCAAGAACCCATAACCCTAGCTCTCTCCCTTTTCCAAAACGTGAAAAATACCCATTCTAAGACCAATTTTTGGTCTTATCCTCTCATCCATTACAAGGCCTTGTTTGGCTTTCTTTTCTCATTTTTGCATTTTAGTCCTTCTACTTATTCTAATTACACTTCACTTATCAATATTTCTATCACCTAAAATCAATAACATAACAAATAGAATAATAAAAAAAAAGAAAAAAAATAATGGCATAAAATACTATAAAGTAAAATAATAAAACAAGAAGGCTATTTTTGGGACGTTACATCTTTCAAATTCTCTACTTATTTTGGATTTTCTTTTGGCATTTCTTTTTATAATTTCCTCTTCTCACTCTCTGCATCCTTCTCTTTTGAGTTCTTGTAAGCTTTTGGGGAAATTTTTCATATTGCACCACATGCCACTTTTGTTCAGGTGGAACAAGATGAGGGACAACAAACGTTGGAGGTATTTTCCTCCTTTAAGTGTTCCTACCCTTTCCCTCTGGAAAAGTATGTCTCTCTTTTGGAGGAACATTCTTTTTTTTGAAGGGTTTCTCCTTGATTTCCTATTTTAAATGGTATGGATATGTTCCATTCTTTTCATTTTCTCTGGTTGTAGATACTTTTCCTTTTACTTTCAATTCATCCTTATGAACTAGATATTGTTTAGGAATTCATACATTTTTTTATCCTAGCATTAGGAGAAAACCTCTCATCCTTGTTTACATTCAATAATGCTCTCAAATCCATAGCAGCTATGTTGACTGAAGCCACTGGTAGGAAAGGATCTTCATCAACCACCATGGCCTCATTTTTCTCAGGGAACTTCAGTATTCCCTTGTTGATCTTGTCCTAGATAATATTCCTGAAACTCCAACAAGAATTAGTACCATGATTCCAGGAGTTATGATAATTACAATATACTTTTCCCCTGATTTCCTTTTTGTTGGGGAGACGGTGATCTTTGGGAAATGTGATGAATTTCTCTTTTAGAAGGAAATAAAAAAATTCCTCAATTTTTGTTGCATCAAAAGTATATTGTGCTTGTGTATTGGAGGTCTGTGACTTTTTCCATAAGTCAAGCGCTTTTCAATCAAGAGGACAAGATGAAGGAACCTATACTGAGATTCAAGCATTACAATTTTTAGAATTGACCTCCTGGCAATAAGTTCCCATGGAGGTCTTTCTCCGTTGACTTTCTTCCTTGAGTAATTCTTCATACTCTATTACCTTAGCAGCAAGCTCATAAAAGTCTCTGAACTCCATACCTTCTTCCTTAGCTATATATCAAGTCCCCTCTGTGCTATCTTCTCATACTTTGTTTCTAGGGGATTGATTTTGCATCTATTCCTCTTTTTTTTTTAAACGAGTAATAAATACTCTACTAATTCTCCACCCCTTTAGGTTACCCTTGATAACTCTACTATGCAAATCTCAGGTTCTACTCTAAAAAATTGTGTGTGGAACTGTCTCTCAATTTCTTGCCAACTCATGATAGAATTCCTTGGCAATGTTGCATACCAAGTAAAAGCAACTCCTATTAATGAGTTAGGAAATAACCTGAGTTTAATAAAGGGAAATTTTTTCCTAATTGGCCAATTCCCCACACTGCACTGTGAAGCTGACCACATCCTCCAAAGTATACTATCTATCTTTTCTAAAGAATAAAGAGAATTCGGGAATCCTATACCCCATTGGGTAAGGATTCTCTCTATCTATTGCCTCTGGATATGGCTTATAGAATTTTGGGCGGCCAACTTGTCTAAGGTTGGGCCCGTATAGCTCATATACCACTTCTCTTATTGCCTCCAAATTTGGTGATGTAGGTGGTTGCATCAAAGGCTGAGGGATTTTCTGCCCTCTATTCATACCTACCCCTAAAGGTGGTAAAATAGTGCATCCTATGCCCCCAGCTAAAGGAAATGGCTCATTATAAACTCCAGGTTGTGTAACCGGGTTGGTGTTAGCAAACACCCTTTAAGGAGCCATTTTTCTAATAGTATTATAACATTCTCCATTGAAATTTGTCAAAATTCCCTCTTCTCTCCTATGGGGAGGAAGATATCGATTTTCAACCTCTTTAAGAGAGCGGTGAGGTTTACCTACTTCCTGAAAATTCCTAGGGAGCTACCCCCCGAGTTCAATAGATAATTGTCTTCGGAGCTCATTAGCTTGTTGCCTTATAAATCGAGAAGTAAATTTTGACCTCTATTGTCCGACCATCTTTGAAATTGCTTTCCGGCTAGTCTCTTATGCCTGAGATTGTTGATGAGTATGAAACTCATCTATTTTTAAGTCCATTTTTCATGAATATTCGAGACTCAAAAGTTCAATTTAATGCAAAATTATAGAATCTTCACCCAGATTTGTGTTTTGTTGAAAAATAACGAAAAACAAAGAAAACAACTAGATAATAAGCAAAAAGCAGTCAAAAGAGCAGAGTCACGACATCAGCTAAAGAATGTCACAACATCAAAGTAAAGTTGCGACATCAGATAAATAATGTCGTGACATGATATCAGAGTTGCAACATTAGTTGAGCAATGTCGTGACATCAAATGGAGAGAGTCGCGACATCGGTTGAAAGAAGCGGAATACCAAATTCAGAATGTCTCGACATCGGGTATTCAGAGTCGCGACATCGGATGACCAAAGTCATGACATCAAATCAATGTCATGACATTGACATTAAAACAAAGCTGCAACATTGAAAATAATAATTCCAGAGTCGCGACATCAGAGCAAAGTCACGACATCAACATTCAGAGTCACAACATCACAAGTAGAGTCACGACATCAGAACAAGGATGTAAGAGTAAATACACCAATTTTAGAGTCGCAACATCAGTGGCGACATCAAAGCAATGTTGCGACATTGAAACCCAAAGTTGCGACATTATACAAATATGCAAAATTCAGAGTCGCGACACTAAAAGTTGAGCCACGACACCACAGCTGTGATGTCGCGACATTAGCCATAATATCAGGCGCGATTAGGGTAGAAATTTTGGGCTTTTCGAAGTCCGTGTTTTCCGCCTCGTTTTTAGGGCCCAATGATTGAGGCCTATAAATAGAAGTTCCTAGGGTAGAGTGCCCAGCTTTTAGCAAGCCTTCAACGAGCTTTGAACTTTTGAGGAGGAGCTCAAGTCTCCTTTATATATATATATATATATATAAATTTTTTTTCTTTCTTTTCAGAATTAGAGTAGTCGATCTGAGCTGAATTGTGGAGCTAAGATCATTGTATATCGAGTTTCATTTATGTCTGAACTCAAGTGGAATTTGGAAAATTTTATGGAATCCATTTTATTTAGTTTGATTACAATTTCAATGAATTTGTTTGATCAACTAGTCATTGTAATTTGTGATCCAGTTGTGGAAGGCTGAGCTCCCTCTGGAAAGGAATTTGTTTTTTTATGATTGTTTGTAGTACTAAATGATGTTTGGTATGAAAATTGGATTGATCTAATTGGTACTGCTCTTGTAATGAGTTATTCTAAATATCAGTGTTTTATACCTAGAAAGATTTGTATCTGTGCTCGGTTTCTAGGATCCTTTGAGTGACACAGAGATGGACTACATGAGAGTAAGAGCAGTGACTTAGGGGTAAATTGCACTGATATCCTTGGAACTAATGTACTCTAAGTGTAACTCTAGTTCATCATAGATGATGTTCTAACCTTCGACTTCAAGGTTTCCTTCTAAGTGATAGCAAAAGTGTGTTCCCGAGGACTATAGACCATTTGATGATGTATCAGTTTAATCCTTGGAGGTTTCATCTCAATTTGGTTGTATAATCTTGATCCCCTTGTTAGCTAAGATTCTAATCAAGGAGAGAGAGTATTTTATTTGAATTGATAGTGGAGGTACCAATTGCATTGAAAAGGTCATGGTTACCCTCGTTTATGGGTAAGCAATTTTCGCCCTAAGAAATGGCCACAAGACGCCAGAGAATAAAAACAAATAAATCTTAAATATAACTATTCTAAAGTAGCTATTTAGACTCATTGCGCTGGTTTAGGAATATGGTATGCTAAATAGTGAAATGTGTAGTGTTAGGAGGTATTCCAAGGCTATACTATTATGCTCTTGAACAAATCCAGGATTCATGTCTTTAACGGTACTGTATTTGGGAACTATGCAAATTGATAGTCAGAATATTGGTCCATTCCCAGTGTTATTTCTACTAAGTGAAATCTATGAGTCTACTAGATTAGACTTCTTTTTCTTTAAAGAACATTTGACAAAAATTCTTTCATTCAAATTATTTTAGATAGTTCAATCTTCAAATTAGAGATTCAAATAGTGATGATCCTGTGTAGTAAGGGTACTTGATCTTTAGATTTTCTCATCAATCTCTATGGGAATGATATCTGGACTTATAATCCACTTTATTACTTGTATGACCTGTGCATTTGCAGTGATTTAGACCAAACTAAATTTTAAACACAGTATTTTAGACAAACATCAAAAAATAGTTTAAACATATTATGGTCTTTACAAGTTTTTGGCGACGTTGCAGGGGACTGAAACTAGTCCTTGGTAGCAGTGTTAGAAATGAGTTGAACATATTGTATTGGTCTCAACAATTTTTTGGCCGCTACTGAGGACTGATATAGTCCTTGGTAGTAGTGTTAATAATTTGGTCTTCATAGAAATGGTCATCTCAACAAGTTTTTGGCGCCGCTGTCGAGGACTGATCTAGTCCTTAGTAGCAGTGTCAATAATTTGGTCTTCAAAGAAATGGTCTAACAAGTTTTTGACGTCGTTGTCGGAGATTGAAGTAGAGTTTAAAGATCAATATTCCAACCAAAAATAAAATTTATAATTTGGACATTTTTATCTTTTATTCAAAAAAAAATTTTAGAAAAATACAAAATTAGTTTTAAATGAAGAAGTGGATTTAGTGCATGTAGTTCTTTTTGTGCTAAACTGGTTATAATCAAATTCTATCTAGTGAACTTACTTTGATGTTAGTGTGCTATAATTTCAGGTGATTCTTACATGCATAGAAAAACAAGAGCTAACTTATTGCCATTGGACACTGAGCTAGAGAAGACAATCAGAAATCTCAAGAGCAAAGGTACAGCTATAAGCATCGCCTATGGTAGATCAAGAGAAGATAATCGAATATACCGTTGGTCATGAATGATACACCTAGCAAAGGATAAGAGGACAATGGAAGACTTCTGGAGACTAATTATCAAAGAAGAATATTCAACTGTGAGACAACCACCCATAGAGGCAAACAACTTCAAATTGAAGCCTGTTATGATCACCATGGTGCAGCAAAACCAATTCATTGGGCACCCTTGTGAAGATCCAAATACGCACCTAGCAGATTCTTGAGAATGGCCAACACAGTGAAGTTGAATGGAATCAATCTATATGTGATCAAACTTCAACTGTTTCCTTTTAGCTTAAGGGATACAACAACAAGTTGGTTTGAGTCCCTACCTTATGGATCATTAGACAATTAGGAAGAGCTTGTGGAAGCTTATCTAGGAAGATTTTTCCCTCATGCTCTAACTTCTGAGAGGAGATGAGAGATTATTTCTTTTAAACAAAAGGAGGATGAATCCTTGTTCAATGCTTGTGAAAGATTTAAACAGTTGTTGAGGAGATGTCTCATGCATGGGATTGAGAAGATGACTCAGGTGGACATCTTCTACCATGCTATGAATTACACTTCAAAAGGAACTGTGGATGCAGCCTCTGGAGGTGCATTCAGAAGGAAAAGTGCTGAGGAAGCTACTTAGCTGATAGAGGAACTAGCAAAGAGCAACTACAGAGCTCCATCTGAAGCATCAGGGAGTAGTGGCATGCTAAGAGGTGGAGTAATTGAGCTGAACAAGATGTCAGCAATTTAAGCTAAGCTAGATACAATCATGAACATGATGAATAACCAGGAAAGAAGAGGTCATTCCTATAATGCAGGAGTGGTGGAAGGTGCTGGGTAGAAATGTTCTAATGATGAGGGACTTGCTCATGAAGGTCCCTTTATCAAAGCTGAGGAAGCTCACGAGCACGGGACAAAGCCATAACTTCAAGCCAAACAACAACCTTCCAATCGACTACACACCAACCTTGAGGAACCATGAGAACTTTTCTTATGGAGGTGGAATGCAGTAAGGTCCAAGACTAGTGCAGAATTTCCAACAAAATTATGCTCCACTTGGTTTCCAAGGACAACAACATGGCAATTAGAGGGCAGACAATCAAGGACAAAGGAGATCACAATCTTTTGAGGATCAAATGCTAACTTACATGTCTGAGAACAAGAGAATTTTGAACTTGCATGAGCATAAATTTGGTGAGCTTGTAGTGTTCCAGGCAAACACAACTGTGTTTCAGGCCAACACAAATGCTTCTTCGAAAAATCTGGACACTCAAGTAAGGCAACTGGCCCTGGCTATGCAAAATCAATCTAGGGATTCTTTCCTTAGTAACACTAAGAAAAATCTTAAAGATTGCATGGTTGTTACTCTGAGGAGTGGAAAAGAGTTGCAAGAAAGAGAAGAAGCAGAGAAGAAGAATAATGAGGTTGAAACTGAGAATGCAGGTCAGAATTTAGTGGGCTGTGAGAAAAGACAAAGCAAAATAGGGCTATCACATAAAAATGAGTAGATGAAAGAGAGAGATGAAGTGGCCAAAGAGAAGAAAGTGCAAAAGGAGGAAGTGAGAGCCTATCAGGATTCAGTTCCATTCCCTTAGAGACTGCTGATGAGTAAAAAACTCATTGAATTTTTAGTCCATTTTTCTGAATTTTCTTACAATATAATTGCCTATTTTTATGCAGTGTAAATATGTACTATTTACTAAATTTATATTTTGGCAAATTTAGCGTATGAAAATTCTAGCAAAATCGTAAGTGAAACATATCAAGGGCCCAAGAGTCGCGATTAAAGACTCAAGGTCGCGACCGTAAGTGATGGCAAAGCAAACAAAACTGTCATACGTAAGAGAACTTGTCGAGACCAAGACAGGAACAATTTCAAGGAAGATAATGTTGCGACAATCGCTGGAGGTCGCTACTTCAAAAAGAATGAATCTGACTCAGAATCGCCTCTACTAGACAATCAAAGCTACACAAAATATGTTGAAGGTTTCAATCAAGGTCGCACTGAATTTATAAGTCATGAAGTACAAGAATGAGATGTATAGTTAAAAATGTTGTGAAGTGAAGTTGTGACAGGAGGGGCAGAATTGAAGTCGCGACATATTTTTAAGGTCGCGACATAAATTTCAACAAGGAAATAAACGATTAGGTGGTGACCTAAATCCTATGTCGCGACAAGAAAATGAAAAGACAAACAATTTTAAGTCACAACACGAGAAGGGGAGCCATGACAAAGAATCAGTTGATGACAATAGAAATGAGGTCGCAACATACTTCCGAGGTCGCAACATATATCCCAAAACAAAGTTGTAACAACGTGTCAATGCACGTAAATAAAAATCAAGGGAACTCGTTGAGACTCCGAGAAATGAGGTTGCGACCGATAGGAAGAAGGATCACGCGACATATTTTTGAGGTCACATTACGAACCGTGACCGAAATGAGCCAGAAAATACTTTTCGGGTCGCGACGAATTCCACGCCGCGACAAGAAAACAAGCAACCTGCCAAAGAATTTCGAAGGTCACGACTCAAGATGTAATGCTTGAGACAACCGAATGACGCCGCAAATGCAAGAAGAGGTCGCGGAGCACAATTGAGGTCACGACATCAATTCCTGGGAACAAGGAAAATGAAGTCGCAGCTCAGCAAATGCAGAACGAATGAAAGAAGGTCGCAACCAGTTTCCTCCAGTCACAACAAACTGCGCAAACCAAACCAGAATTTTTCATTGCGACAAGCTTCTGAAGTCTCGACCTAAAACAATGAGATGGGCCATTGATTTTAGGGAAATCCACCTGGAGCCTTGGAATAAGGCCCAATTTCTGAAAGTTATAAATAAGCATACACAGTTTTAGTAAAGTTTAGCTTTTCTTTTTGGGAACTCAGAACGAGGGAAGAAGAAAACTCATTGTATATTTTAGAATAGATTTGTTTTTTCTTTATTTTATTTTATTTTCTTTCATTTCTTAGGATCTGAACCAACGATCTGTTAGAATGTCGAAGTTGGAAGTAATATTTCAATTTCTATTTCTGGAAATCGTTTCTTCTCAGTTTATTGCAACTGCAATGGGTATAATTGATCGTTGTCTATCGTCGCTTGTAATGCGCCGTAAGCAAAGATCTTCCAATTAGTTTGAATTTATCATAGTTATAATCTTCCGCAGAATGAAGTACCTGGAATTTGGGGAGGATTTATTTGGTTGATGTGTTTTTCATATAATTGTTCCTAATAGTAATTTCGAAATACCCCTCCAAGGATTGTGTCTTGCTCTGATTTTCAGGAGGCCTTCTGAGTGACATAGAAATGTGGGAGGATTTGAGAGCTTAGAACAACTACTTTGTAAGATGCGCAACTACCATTGAAGAACTCCCGAGCCTGAGAGCTCACTTAGATAAATTCTCATATTTCACTCATAATTGATGTTGGAGGGGATTATTTATCAATTTAAATTATTAGAGATTTCACCTTAATCTATTAGAAGGCTCCTAATCCCGTGTTAGCTGAGATCTAATCAAGGGAAGGGAAGTATTTATTAAATTTAAAGGATGAGTCATCAATCAAGTTGTAGAAGTCTTACAACAACCCTGATTTAGGAAGTAAGAAATCTGCAGTCTCGAGAAATGGGTATGAAGTATTGAGAAAGAAAAAAACCCAAATCTTATAAAGAATATGTTGAATACAAGTAGATGATTAAACCCCTGTCTTCGAGAGAAACAGGGATACTTAATTAGTGAATAAAAGGAGAAATTCAACTTGCAATATCATGCATCTTTGACGAATCCAGATCCAAATTTAGGATAGAGTTTTAAATGGGATATAAGGCAGGAATTGACTGTTTCACAGTACTTCCTTATTAGTGTTCATTTTTATAGAGAACTTATTCAGTCCAATTAATTCTAGTTCATATACGTTTATTAGCTTATTTTTAATGTCCTAAGTGTATATGTTACCTTTAATACGATTATCCTTTCCTCTTAGTTGATAAACTTTATCATTGAGGTTCAAATAATATGGATTCCTTGAAAGTAGTCAGTAAAGGATTTTGAGAATCCAAGTTAATCTCAGGAATGATATATGGACTTACATCCATTTTTTTTACTACTTGTATGACCTGTAAGACTAGTAAAGTGTCATAGACTAAACCCATTTATAATTCCAAAAACATTTAAACAGCTTTATTCATTTAAAAGAAACCCAAAATTCAATTGACATGGCCACAAGAAAGTTGTGAGACTCCTGTAGATGTGTTAAATTGAGAGGTTTAGTCTATATAGCAAAAGGAAAACAAGTTTTATGGCGCCGTTGCCGGGGATTGAAGGGATTTGATTAAATCAATATTCTGAAAAAAGAGAGAAATGTTAATTTGGACATTTTTCTTCATTTTATAAAAGAAATACTCAAAAACGGTTTTGACAGCAGTGGCTGCATAAGCTACTGATCTTTTAAAGAGCTTAAAAGGACATATAATTTATGATACCACTGTTTCCAATTAATCTCAATATATCTCCATTTCAGAGGATACTCACTGTACAAGAAGCCGTGCACTCCGCATTTGTTTCATAGATACCTAATTGAAAGAACACTAAGGAGCTGAGGAAAGTCAAGATTAGAAAAAGCAAATAAATGGTGGTACAAAAGAATGGGACAGATAAATAACAAGAAACAACAACAGGAAGGCCTCCAATTCAAGATACGATGGAGGATTTCTCGAGGTCATTATCCAAGGTAATATTCAAGAACCAAACAGCTTCTCCTCAGAGGCCAACAACTTTGCTAAAACCGCCTTTGATCACCATGGTTCAAGAATCAATTTACCGCCATCCTAATCGAAGATCCTAATGCAGCATCTCATTCCTCAGATGGAAAACACGCTAAGATGAATGGAGACCGTGAGGTGATAAAGCTACACCTCTTCCCCTTTTCCTTAAGAGATATTGCAGCCACATGGTATGAATCATTACCATATGGATCAGTTGATACATGGGAAGAGTTGGTGGAAGCATTCCTAGGCAGATTTTTTCCCCCATCCCTCACAACTGAAAGAAGAAGGGAAATCATAGTGTTCCAACAAGGGAGGATGAAAGCTTGTATACTACATGGGAAAGGTACAAAAGGCTGCTGAAGAGATGTCCTATGCATGGAATAGACCTGAAGACACAAATGGATATTTTCTATAACTCTCTAAATGATACTTCTAAGGGTATCACAGATGCTTCTTGTTGTGGGGCATTCAAGAGGAAAAGTGCAGAGAAGGTAAGGGACTTGATAGCAGACCTAGCCAAATGCAACATGAAGGCTCCCTCTGGATTTACAGGAAGCAATAGTGAATAAGAAATGCTGGGATCAACAGCCAAACAAGATGACCGGCCACGAAGCAGCTAGATGCTATTATGCAATGCGATGGATAAACAGGATAAACTCGCATTCCGGGCTCATGAGATTGAGCAAAGGGAAAGAGATAGGATAAGAAGAAGTGTCGAGGACCTACTCGAAGAAGGTCCTTATGCGCTTGAGGAGGCCACCACCCGAATGAAATAAAAGCTTATCACTACTCAAGCCAAATCCTAACTTGCCCACACATTACAATCCAACATTGAGGAACCATGAGAACTTCTCATATGGTGGAGGAGCATCACAAGGTCAAAGACAGGGGCATAATTTCCAGCAAGGGTATCATCCACCAAGGTTCCAAACAGCCAAAGAGTAGCAAAGAAGGGAGATCAAAGAAATGAATATCAAGGTCGACCCAGCCATTCGAGGAGCGCGTATGCCGCAGCCACGGATAACAAAAGTCGCTTCACACCTATGAACATAAATTTGCTGAGTTAGAAGCTCTTAAATCTAACTCACAAATGTTTCAATCAAACACCAATGCTTCACTGAAGAACTTGGAAACACAGGTTGGGCAGTTGACCTTGACTTTTCAGAACCAAAAGTTACTCAAGAGCTAGCATCAACTTGATGCCCCTATCAGGCCAAAGATCGAAGCTCGTAGGGAACTTACCCCCAACAACAATTATACTACGATGGCTGGATGTATCCATGGCTCAACCGTAAGGTGTTCTTGAAGATGTGCTGTCAAGGTAGGGAAATTTATCTTCCCGTGGACTTTGTGGTTAAGTGAAAATGGAAGAAGACAATCGTGTCCCTCTCAAGCAGCCAAAGCACTTTCTGAAGAACTCCGAGCTGCATTGATTGATGTGAAAAAGGGTGAGCTGACCCTGAGGGTGGGAAATGAAGCAGTACACTTCAACCTGGACAAAAGCTTAACACAATCTAAAGTTGATACTGCAATTGCAATGTCAGAGATACAAAGAGTCCTATCACTGACTTGATCTCTAATTGTAACCTTCAACAAATGATCAATGAAAATGAGATGAATTTCCAATGTATATTGAGAGTGTTGATTATGAACTCCTACATTCCAGTTTGCAAAATAGGGAAACAGTCTTGAATTTGAATGAAAACAGCCAAGAAAATTCAAGCAGCCAGGAAAAGAAAGTTACTAAACAAGAGACTAGTGCAGAAGGGTTATTTTTGAAAGAATTGCCCCGTTATCTGAAATATGCTTTCTAGAACCGGTAAAGGGAAACCAAGAATCATATCGTACCGACTGATTGAAAATGAAGAGCAAAGGCTACTGCAAATTCTAAGGAAGTATAAAGAGGCTATTGCCTGGTCAATTGAAGACCTAAAGGGTATCGTACCCTTCTATTCAGATGCATAAAAATCCCTCGTCAATGACGATGCAAAACATCTACAACACCAAAGGAGCATCAACCCCGTGATGAAGGAAGTCAGAAGAAACGGCACGAAATGGCTAAATGCAGATTCATTTATGCAATAACATCGCATGGGCCTCGCGAGCTTTTAGTTCATGTGGTTCCTAAGAAGTGGGTGGATTCACTGTGATTAGAAATGAGTGAATGAACCGATTCCTACAAGAATCGGTGGATGTAGATGGAGGGTGTGTGTATAGATTATAGAAAATTGAATACTAGGAAAGATCATTTTCCTTTACCTTTCATTGATCAAATGTTAGACATGTTAGCAGGACATCCTCACTTTTGTTTTCTTGATGGATATTCAGGATATAATCAAATTGCTATTGCACTTGAGGACCAGGAGAAAACTATTTTCACATGCCCTTATGGTACTTCGCTTAGAAGAATGCCATTCGGGGTTATGCAATGCTTCGCTACTTTCCAAAGACATGATGTCTATGTTCTCATATTTAGCAAAGGAGGCTATGGAGATATTCACGGATGACTTCACAAATTTATGTGGATCCGGGGCTTTGAACATTGCCTACTGCACTCAAAGGGACAATATCACGTATGCCAAGACAAGAACCTAGCTTTGAATCGGGAAAATGTCATTTCATGGTAACAAGGGATTGTACTTGGGTTAATGTATCAGCTAGGCCGGAAGCCGACCAAGCAAAGGTTTCCATTATAAAGACTCTTCGCCACCAAAACAAACATTATGGAATAAGAAGTTTCTTGGGACATGCTAGCTTTTATAGAAGATTTGTTAGAGACTTCTCAAAAATAGCAAGCCCATTATGTAGATTACTGGAGAAGGATACCAAGTTTAATTTTGATGAGTCTTGCCAAAATTCATTTGAGGAGATCAAATCCAGATTAGTCGGGGGTTCTATCATCGCCAAACTAGACTGAACAAAGAATTCCAGGATTATGTGCGATGCCGTTGACTATACTTCGAGCCGTATTGGGACAAAAGTCGACAAGGTGTTTAAAATATATACTATTCCAAAGAAACCTTCAATGAAGATCAAGAGAATTACTCAACCATCAAGCGAGATGTCGGGCGGGCGGTATTTGCACCGAAAAGTTCAAGCCATATATATCGGGGTCCCACGCCATTATCCATCCATACTGATCATGTTGCAATCAAATATTTGATGGCTAAGAAAGAAGCTAAGCCAAGACTGATTAGATGGGTTTTGTTACTATAGGAATTTGATCTGGAGATCAAGGATAAGAAAGGTTGTGACAATGTGATAGTTGATCACTTGTCAAGAGTTGAAAAGACTACTATGAAAGAAGAAGAAATGGAAGTAACATAAAATTTTCCAAATGAACAGTTATTTCAATTGTCATTCCAATTACCTTGGTATGTTGATATCATGAACTTTCTAGCTTGTGGAGTGATGCCACTGCAGATCCAGCCTACCAGCCAGAGGAAGAAATCGAGGATCGACAACGTTTTTTACATCTGGGATGACCCACTATTATTCTAAAGAGGAGCTCATATGATCATCAGAAGGTGTGTACCAGAAAGTGAACAAGGCAAAGTTTTACAAGAGTGTCATGCATCACCTTATGGAGGACACTTCGCAGGAGACAAAATAGCCCACAAAATTCTCCAATCCGATTTTTATTGGCCAATGTTTTGAATGGGTGAAGCTTTGTGATTAGTGCCAAAGAATGGGAAACATCAGCAAAAGGCACGAAATGCCCCTGCATGGTATCCTGGTGGTGCAATTATTTGATGTACGGGAATGTGACTTTATGGGCCTCTTTTCCATCTTCATTTGGAAATATATACATACTCCTAGTTGTGTGGATTATGTATCCAAATGGGTGGAAAGCAATAGCTTGTCCTAAAGAATGATGCTATCATTAGCTTGTGGATTCTTACAAAGAAATATTTTGAGCAGATTGGGACACCCAGACTATTATTAGGTGATGAGGGAGCCATTTTGCAAACAAGGTGTGTTTGAGAAACTCATGAATGTATATGGAATAAAAACATTATAATGAGTTTGGCTTAATAATTTTAAACAAATGGGCAAGCTCAAATTTCCAACAGGGAGATAAAGAAGATTCATGAAAAGACTGTGAGTTCCAGCATAAGAGATTGGTCTTTAAAGCTTGATGATGCATTGTGGGCTTACAGAACTGCATATAAAACTCCCATTGGAATGTCCCCATACGCATTCTGTTTTTGGTAAAACCGCGCCACCTACCTCTTGAATTGGAATACAAGGCTATGTGGGCCATCAAGAAGTTGAACTTTGAGTTCAAAGCTGCTAAGGAAGAAAGACTACTTCAGCTGAATGAATTGGAAGAGCTGAGAAATGAAGCTTATGCTAATACCAGAATTTACAAGGACAAGATAAAGAAATGGCATGATCAAAAGATTTTGAGGAGGGAATTCAAAGCAGGAGATCAGGTCCTGTTATTTAACTCCAGACTAAAGCTTTTTCCAGGGAAACTAAAATCAAAATGGAGTGACCCTTATACAGTAGTGGGAAGTGCAACCTTTAGGGTAGTGACATTGAAAACCAGTAATGGAGAAGAGTTTAAAGCAAATGGTCAGCGATTAAAGCAATATCTTGGAAGAAATATGATTGATTCTTAGTTCTGAGTGAAAGAAAATTGCTGAAATAAGAAAGTCATAGCGGCAAGTCCAACCAAGGACTCAAAATTGAGCAGCTTTATGGGAGGCAACCCAATGAGTTTTTCATTCTATTTTTGGCATCTGACTTTTATTTTTACTATTTTAGTTTGATCTTATTTATTTGGAATGAGTTCCAGTGGCTAAATTTTAAATTAGCTAATTTTGATTTCTTTCAGGTTTAAACTCTTTATTTTATTTTGTGTGTTGTTTGAATTTCAGGACAAGGAAGCTGTAAGAGAAAAATGGAAGGATTTAAGGAATTCTCAGGTAGAATATGCAACAATGAACTACAAGGGGAAGTACCATACTCTTGGTTTAATATTTATTGTTTTGGGAGAATGAAAGATGGAAGTTCGGGGGAATTTTATTTTACTTTTTATTCAATATTGAATTTGATTGCTTTATGAGCCTCTATTTGCTGAATATTCAATGATGAAGGTTGATTGTTTTTGTTTGTTTGAATTGGGTCTATTGATTCAGTCTTTTATGAATTTGAACTAATCTTGAAAACCAAAAAATTTCTCATGTCGCGACATACTTTAGAGGTCACGACTACTTTTGGATTCACAACAATTATTGTTTGAAATTAGTGTTGCGACTCATGCTTTCAGTCAGAACAAAATGTGTGAGTTTATAAGAATGAGATAAGGCACAATGTCGCAACATTGGGATTTAGGTCGCGACCAGGGAAATCTGAAGAAAGAAAGAAATAGGTCGCAACACCAATTAGTTAGATGGGACCACATTTCAAGTCACGACAATGACAAAAACTTAGGTAAGTCACAATCAGAATTGTCTGAAATGCAATAAATCAGGCTCAACCTCAAGCACTCGCGCCGCAACTTTAATCGAACATTAAGTGTTAGCAATTAATGTCGTAGCCAGAGTGCATTAAGGTTGCGATACATCCCATAAGACAATGATGACCTTGAGCCCATTCGTTATAAAGACTGGGGAACCGAATAGCCAATTTTCATCCAAAAAACTCCAATCCAAAGGCATATTATTCACCTTAACGTTCCACTTTCTTTTCTCTCTCTTCGACACCAAACCCTGTAACTGCAGCCAATTCCTACTCTCACCCATAGCGTGCATAACCAAACTCCTCGTTCGGACTTAAATAGAATAATTGACGAACTCATGAGTGAACATCGCCAAGGAGTAGAGGAGGTTCACATGGAACCTCCGACCAAGACTGTTATGAATGCAGAACCAGAAACCCAGCCGGAATTGGAGGACCCAGATTCGGTCGCGTATTTTCAAAATGGAATTCAAAGCTATTCAATGCCTCTTTAGGAAAACGTTCGAACTTCCCTAAGGTTTCCTCATTTTCTCCAAAATCTCCTATTAGCCTAGAGCGCTTTGATCCTGACAATTTTACTTGAATTCTTTATTGGGAATATTAAAGAGAGATTTAAAGACTTCTTCATTCCCCTGAGAACCCAAGTCACTATAAAAGGATGGGAGAACACAGAGAGAATAAACAATGAAAATGAAGAAAAATGAGGATGAGGAAAAAGATGAGTTCCAAAGGTGCAAATGCAGAGCATATGGAGTGAATGGAGTCGGAAAACAAACCAATTCCAGTCATGATTCCAAATGATGCTCTATCGTTGAAAGGATAGATGATGGGAAGGGAATCAGTTAAGGGTTAATCAAGACTCCCATCATCCGCAGGAACTCCAAACAGAGGAGGTACAAGGATGGAGCCCACCTTAGTGGGCCTGCTTCTTCTATCAATCACCCGGCGGACGCTGAGAGGTCTTGCTCCACCCCTCGCTTCAATCCTTCTTCCCCCCGCGCGCACATTCGTGATCGTGGGAACCGATAAAACAGAGCTACAAACTTTTAGAGGAAGTTTTTTTTAGAACAAGGACAATAGAAACTCTTTCTCTCGGTTTCGATTCAATACTAATTACTTCTTCATTATTTCTTCATCATAATGAATATAAATTTAGAGAAGTTCATTGAAAATTTCTTGTGATGTGTTCTTTTGAATTAATGAATTATGTCGTTGCTTTCAATAAGTTTGCAATCAGAACTTATACATTGGTGAAATGCTTGATTGTACTCTGATTGCTGAATAAGTGATTTGTTTTGGATGCATGGATCTGATTAAATGAATTTTGTTGTTTGTGTCATTCATTGTTTGGTTCGCAAGAAATGATCTATGTACTGCTTTATTCGTATTAATGACACAATGACCATCGCTTAAATCCAAAACAACACTATAAGAGAAACAAGAGTAGGAATTGGTGAATTGAAATAAGAAGTTGCGCTTTAGTTTGAAAGTCAGTTTAAATTGCGTAATTTGGAAAAGGTACACAATTGAAAGAACAAATAATGACAAGCTGCGGTATAGACAAAGTGAGTCAATACAATCTTGGAAAAACAATGCACATGATCAAGAAAATTCTTAAAACTTTAAGAGGGATTAGGAACATCTTCTGGGGTGATTCACAAACAAGGGTACAAGATCCTAGAACTAGTTAGATTATTGGTTAAGGCGAAATCCTAGGTAAAAACAACTAACAAGAAGTAATGGGGGAGGGCCATCTTGGAAGTTTGAACCTTTTCCAACCTACCCTCATTATATGCAAAGGCATACACTCTAGTTCCCTGCTTTGAGCCAAAAATGCCTAATTTCTTCAAATAGCAGCAATTAGAAACCTAAAATCCCTCCCTTACAATAATCCTGCATCAAAGAACCCCAAATTACTTAGTTTTCAGAATAAGGATGTTTAATGTGCAAAAAGAAACAAGTTTGGGGGAATATATTTCTTTTGGATTACAAGGATGAATGAAGAGAAATAAATTGAAGAACTAGAGACAAAGGGAGAAAAAAGCTGAAAAGCGAAGGTGTTTTGTTCAGGGGCCTATCTCTTGAACAATTAAGCTCAAAGGGGTGTTTCAACACCTAGTACCCTAATGGCAACTGGTATGGGAGTTGCTAGCCCAAAGTTCTCTAAGAGTGATAGAAAGCCTAAGAAGATAAAACATTGCACTATTCTAATTCCTTGAAAATAAGGAGAAATGAAAAGAGTTCCAATAAAAAGGAACTGAGCTGATAAGTTGAAGGTGGGGGAGTTTACATTACGAGAACCAAAAAATATGAAAAAAAAAATGGAATCTGAGTAATTTGCAGCCTAAAATTTTCCAAATATCCACCCAATTACCCAAACCTAACATTACAAGCCTAAAAGACCTCTTTGATCTTGAAGGTTGAATTTACCTACACTAATGGAGATCAATATGAAAAACAAGCTTATGGGATTTTGACTAGTATTCTAAGGAGATCCCCAGAAGATTAACTAATTCAACAAAAAGATGCAAAGAAAAGAAGACCTACACACACTCACAGAACAAGATCTACTCGATCAAACTGCTTGTATGCAAGATTCAGCCAGCTTTATTTGTAATAGAGGTTGAAAACATTCCTTTTTCTCAGTTGAAAACTGAAGTTTGAAATGAGAGTGCAATTACCTTTTTCAAGTCAAAGGGTGGAATAAGAGAGGATTGTGCTGTGAAACAGAAAAATGTTCTGCAAAATAAAGTTCAATTGTTTGAGGACAAACAAATCTTTCTTTTCTTTGCTTGGGGACAAGCAAAATTTCAAGTTTGGGGGAATTTGATGAGTAAAAAACTCATGGAATTTTTAGTCCATTTTTATGATTTTTCTTACAATATAATTGCCTATTTTTATGCGTAAATATTACTATTTAATAAATTTATACTTGCCAAATTTTAGCAAAAGTGAAAATTCCAAAGAAAAAATCGAAGGAAAATGCATCAGGCTCCACAGGTCACGCATTAGACTCAAGGTTGCGACTGGCGATGGTAAGGCAAACAAAAACCGGCGATTAAGAGAACTTGTTGAGACCAAGACAGGAAGAACTTCAAGGAAGATAATTTCGCGACACCGTTTTTGAGCTCGCAACCAAAAAGTAATGTTGAATGGACTTGCAATGTCTTTGCTAGGCAATTCCAGGTTGCGACAAAAATATAAGTTGAAGGCTTCAATCAAGGTCGCGACCTGGAATTTATGTCGCGACAATAAGAATGAGTTGTATAGTTAAAAATGTTGACTAAGAGGTGGTGTGCAGGTAAAAAGGAAGGCACACATGGCACAAGATATGCCACATAATGCGTTCTTAGTTGCACAGAGGGGTAGAACTGGAAGCTCGATTATTTTAAGGTCTAATAGCTACCAAAGAAGAAAAGAAACGATTAGGTCAAGACCTAAATCCTATGTCGCGACAAAAAAAATGAAAAGACAAACAAATTTAAGTCGCAACATGAGAAGGGGAGCCATGACCAAGAATCAGTGGCTGACAATAGAAATGAGGTCGCAACATACTTCCGAGGTCGCGACATATATCCCAAAACAAAGCGCAATGCGCTGTGTTCCGACCAGAAACAGAAAACAGAGAACCCTAAGACCGAAATGAGGTTGCGACTAGATAGGAAGAAGGGATTGTTATGACATACTTTTGAGGTCGCGACATGAATTGCACTGAGCAAAGAAAATACTTGGTCGCGACCTAAATTCCACGTCGCGACAAGAAAACAAGCAACCCAGCAATTTTGAGTCACGACCAGCATGAATGCTTGAGACAACTGAATGACGTCGCAATAGAAAAGAGGTCGCGACATTGAATTGAGGTCACGACATCAATTCCTGGGAACAAGGAAAATGAAGTCGCAGCTCAGCAAATGCAGAACAAATGAAAGAAGGTCGCAACCAGTTTCCTGCAATCACGACAAACTACGCAAACCAGACTAGAATTTTTCGTCACAACAAGCTTTTGAGGTCACGACCTAAAACAGTGAGCTGGGCCATTGATTTTAGGAAAATCCACCTGGAGCCTTGGAATCAGCCCACTTCGAAGTTATAAATATGTACACGCTTTAGTAAAGTTTATTTTTGGGGAACCGTGAATCTAAAGAAGAA